>JAVJAP010000039.1:0-221570 GCA_034770075.1 Aralia elata | reverse complement strand
GGCTCAAGGGCCATCCCAAGCCAATATCTGTATTACACATTTGGCTCGGAGCATAATAGTCGTACCCAACCATACTCTACATCATGCAGTCCATCAGGCTCTACGATCGGAGAATGTTGACTCAGCGATCGGTATTTGAGCATACTACTGTTTCTTCAACTCATTAACCATCTTTATTTTAGCAGATTTTGACTTCTTCAAGAATTTTCAATCCGCGGCATCCTTGCATATGCCACTCCTTTGCTTCCTTTCTTTTCCTTTCCATCTCTTTTGTATCCCATTTCTTTTAAATTGGTTAAACCCAATCCTTAGTACAACTTTCACCATCCCTTTAATCTACTTCAACATAGTAAGTTCTGGATTCTGTTAGTCAGAAGCTTCATAAAAAGATATTGGAGGAGGTTTCTATTGAAGTGAACTTTTTTCTTCCTCTAAACTTTCTAAAGTTTGTTGAACTGGACTAAGCTGAACTGATACTCTTTGAGGATCAGTATTCCATTTTCTGGGATGGATGTGGTCCAGCTTATTAGAAGGATAACTTCCTCTTCCCCTCCTTTTTTTCTTTTCTCTTTTGTTTTTCACTTTTCTAGCAGTATCTTTCTCCTTCTATTTAAGGCCATGCTTTTTGGTTTCTTTGATAAAAGTTAGATAAGAGTTTCCTTCATTTTGGAATTGGTCTATCAATTGAAGCTTAAATTGGCAGAAGTCTCAGGTTGGCTAGCAAAACCTAGAGATTCCTCTTATTTTCTTTTTTAGAGCCACATTTTATCTTCTTCTTATGCCTTCTTCATTAGCATATGGGACTATCGGTTTACAGTCCTCCTCACTTCTTTTGGACTTCTTTGATTTATTGATTTATCTGTCAACTGTAATTTTTCTTCTAGTTCATCGAAAGAACTTCTTTGTACTCGTCTTGTTGACATTCTAGAGGTTTCTCTTTCTTTCTCTCCAATATGACTGCTCTCATTTGTTCCTTTTCTTCAGTAGAATACTTTATGCAACTCTTATAATACAATCTTTGGGAGATTGTGTTACTAATAGTTCTTCCTCTTTTCAAGCATCCCTTGAAAAACCAATTCATGATCCAATCGACAAGGGATCACTCTATTAAGTTGAGCGTTGACTTCCAATGTGATAGCTAGACATTACTTTAAGTTGGAGCTGATTTATGAAGTCCGTAGAACAGAGTCCTTATAAAGAATGAATTTGCTAATAATCATCTGCTAGGAATCAGAAAATACTTGAGGGAATTCCTTCCTTCTTGAAACCATTTTGAACTCAGGATTTCTTTCTTATTATAACCCTATGAATCCGAGACCTATCCTTCTGTGTTTCCTGAAATTCAGATAGACACACTTAGAGGGGGGTTGAATAAGTGTGGGATACCCGATAATCAAATTTTTGCAATTTAAGACATATGGTCAAAAACTTTCTGTTTGAAAATGCGGTATGTTGTATTTATGAAATTCCACTTGCTGGATTACTAGTTTAAATTCAGCATATAACAGAGGCAGTTTACTGACACAGTATTGAAATTTAATTTACTTTTACAATTAATGACCTGAGTTGCAAATTGATCATTTATGTTGAAATATATAACGTTCAAAGTCATTAAAGCTATGTTTTAACAATTCCAAATTGGAAGTACTGTATATGAAGGCAAATAAAGTGAAATAAATTAAATGCATGAACCCACAGAAATTTTTACAATGGTTCGGAATGGCCGCTTAACCTCTACTATCTAGTGGCCCTCATTTCACGTCTAATACCAACTTAGCATTAGCCATTCTTTAATTAATAAACTTGGTTGTATAAATTAAACCCTTTTAGCAAACCAATTCCTCACAACCTTTGAGTACTTTATACTCCCCCCCCGAGCACCTATGCTTCTCGAGCACCTTTGCCTCCCCGTGTACTTATGCAACTCCTAAAGCACATATGTTTCCTCATGCTTCATTCGAAGTTGTTGACAAGGCAATCTTCTAGACACGTACCTTCGTCTACACTTTTGCTTGGATAAGATATGCAAAAGAGCCTTTTTGTCACTCGGTCTTTGATTGTTTAAGAGCAATCCTTTTTGAGCTTTAGTGAGTGGTTGCTTTGATCTTTTGGGTACGTCCCAATATCCTTGCTCTACAATCTCCCATAAGATCTTGTTCAACCAAGGTAAAGTCTTCATTTTTTATTACTCCATCGATCAAAGTTGTCTTTGGTTGAGTCGAGGAGAAAACGAGATCATTCCAAATAGCCAATGCATCTTGTCACCACGAACATAGAACTCTTGATACCAATTTGTTGAAAATAAGGAGGTATTTGTGTTTGTAGGAAAATAATTATGGAAGAAATAGATATTTGGAAGAGAATTGAAAGAACAGGGCTATCTTTTGGATCATTGAACTTGAATCTCAATTTTGCTTATACCAAAATGGCATTACAACACTGCTTACTTTATACTACTCCCCATGGAAAGCTTCTAGGTTCTTCACCCTTCTACCAACTTCTATCCAAAATATCTAGATATGTTCTAAATATTCTAGATCATTCTACACAAAATTGTTTTTTACTAACTTTCAAGAAACATTCTGGTTAATGGACCTAAATGCATTTAGTCCTAATTATAGTTTGTTATTTTCCAATAGCCCAAATCCAAGTTGGCCCAAAATCAAGTTTATTTTCAACAGTGCCAACAATCTTCCAGCCTCGTGATTCGTTTCAATATACTTTCTTTTCAATTCAATCCAGTTCCTCAAATTATTGGTGGACAAGAGAGCTCGTTTTTTTATTATTTTTTGGGTGGGGGTGGGGGTGCGGGGGATGGGGGGCGCATTGATTTTCAAGAAATCTTTAGATAAGATTTCTCCTATGTATCTGAAAATGATAGTGCTGAATGTGCCGTTTCTCCAATGGCCAATAGGGTCCAGTGCACAATTACATTTTTGAAGGGCTCAATAATGGGCATGCATGATCTATGTTCCTGAGCAGCCCCTTTTTCTAAAAAGGCCACAACCAATTTTCAATTCTCCTTTTTTTACAGATGTATGTCCCAAAATAAAAATGCTGCTCCTATGTTTGAGTCCTATGGTTAATGTATCTAATGAGTATTATATGTTACTATATTGCAGTTCATTAAAGAATAAACAACCGGAATGAAGGTTTCTTGGATGTGGAGTATGGTAGTTGTTCTCATGACTACAAGTAACTTCACACCACCTTTTTCTTCTAGATAAGTAATATCGATAAGTTGCTCTTTTTCTTACAACGGATGAAGGTTTCCTTGAAAATGTTCAGTCAGTTTCTGTGTGCTACAACATGGACAATCAAAACTCCATTCCAAAGAAACTTCTTCAGTCTACTCCTAATCGGTATGGGTTTCAAATAATGAAACTTTCAGTAAGTATTGAGAAATAGTATCTACAGCTTAGAGATAAAGTGGCTTAAGTTCATCCACACAAATCAAGCTTTTTTTCCTGTTTAAAGTGGCCCTCTTTTCTTCAGTGTTACAATTTGGTGGACTGTCTAATTTTTTACTTAGAAATGTTCACTTGCTATCACGTTGAATTTTTTTTTTTAACAATTTTTTTTTTTTTTAAGAATTGAAAAATTATGCCTAAATTTCCGCAAATCTTTATGTTATGTGAGCAGGTCCTAAACGGTATGACAGGGCAAACATTAATTCGAACATGCTCTAGCAGAAAAATTCGCATAGACACATGGACAGACTTCTTTAGTTTTCCACTGCTTCCTAGGCTTCATGCATCTTTCGCGTAGGTATTACTTGTTGGTTAATTTCTTTGAAAACATTTTTTTTGCTTGTTTCTATCAAAACTTTGCCAATTTTTTGACAGATATATATAGTTGTACCCTATTTTTGCCAGTCCTATTAATTTCAAGTTCAGCTAGGTGAGGTTAGCTGATTGGAGAGACCCATTTGGAAGGCCATTTTATGGTGATTTACAACCATAGAGCAAACCATATTTCAAGGGGAAACTGTCGTGAAAAATTTAATGAGGTCCTCTAACCTAATTCTTATTTGCAAGTCATATATAATCACATTGTACCTCATTGTAGAAACAGTGGAAAATAAAGCAAACAAAAATGAAGGTAGTCGTATTTTGTGAGTAATAATGCCACATGAATATTTTTGTCAGGGCTCATTACATGCAAAGTTGGTGGTTTAGGCACCTAGGGGGGCTTAGTGTACTTCAATGGGATTCTTTCTATGTGGATGGCGGCTAACGCAGTGTCTCGGAAGCAAGCCAAGGTGACATGCATAAGTAATTCAAGACTCAAGAGGGATGATGGCCTCACAAGTATCTGCAGTGGCAGCATTGATCATGGTTACTAGAATGAAACTTCCAGTTTCAAGTGTCCATTCTTCCCTTTTTACTTCCCTGTTTCCTTTGTTTTTGGTAGTGATTATGTCAGTTTTCTTGATTATATTTTCCCTCCATTAAATTTTTTTTCGTAGAATTTGTTTTCACTTAACCCTGAATTTGGTTATATGCAGAATGTGAACTGGAAGCTCCTAGTGAAATTCCTGTTTGGTTGGGTGATTACCATTGTGTTCTGTTGTTCATTTGCTTATGGGATGTACTCTTTCTCAATACATTCCCCTGACGATGTAGTACCATGACCTTGTCATATGTTTATGACTTGATTCATATTTTTTGGAGGTAATTGTAGTGTTCTATATCTCAAGCCTTATTTATAGAAAGTTGTCTTTCTTTTCCTTTTTTTATTTTTTTGTATTTCTATTTTCTAAATATTCATATCATGGGAGAATGGGAAAAGAAATTATAAGAACTTAAAAAGTTAATTAAGGAGAGGTGAAGGTAGCTCCTTGATGAAGGGAATTAAGTAACCTTAGTTAGTTTTACTACTTCACCTTTTTTTATTAGATAGAAAAGAAATACTACTAATAATTAATACGTGTAAAAAAACATATTAAGCAAATAAAAATATGGGTCATTCTTTTTATCATACCAAATTTGGGAGGCCACAACTATGGTGGAACAAGAAGCTAGGAATGTATCCCTCCTCTCTTTTCACATCCCTCTCCTTCTTCTAAGGGGATGATGTCAGGGGTTTGATTTATTTTTCTCATATAGTGTCTTAAATGATTTGTCATCGTAACACACTGATCGAAAGATCTTATATGATTGATTATACTATAAATTGTCATGTCAGTAAAGACAAAAGGTCCTCTTAACGTGTGCCTTAAGGACACATATTAAGTACACAGTTCAAAGGTATATTCTCTTGAATTGTGTACATATTCCCTTGAACTTGGTGCAAATGCAGAAATAAGGGAATATGCACACAGTTCAAGAAAATATACTCTTGAACTGTGACACATGTTAAGAAATTCATTCTTTTAATATCAAACGAGAGAAAATTCTTTTGTACCTCTATTTTCCCACACTTCACACAATTTCCTTTCAATTTAACACAAATAATTAGGTTAACACAAATAATTCAGTTTTGTCCGAATATTGATACTTATCTAATCAAAGCATAAGCTAATGGTACAATGCATAAATATGATTGAAGCAAAATCTTCTTGCCCCACATAGATAGAACATAGACTATGTAATGTAATTATACTCCTTTAATTTGTTCCACTTGATTTTTTCCCCTAGTTAATTTAAAAATCTAAACTTTAAAATTAAAATATCAGTTTATTTAATTTTGATTAATATTATTACAAATGTTCACATCACCACGTGAGGACTGTATTAAGTTAAAGTCTCATATTGAAAAAATTAAACATAAAAATTCATTATATAATAAGCTATTTTATTATATAATTAATAAATTTATAAGTAAATATAGAACACACACACATATATATCTTTAAATTTTATAAATTATATAAATAAAACTTTTGTGTGGGATTGAGAGAGTAATATTTTTTTCATTACTTACCTAAGCATGACGACGTGGAACTCTATTTTTTTTAAGAAAATACCATCCTTTACTTTTTTAAAAGTTAAAACCCTTTTGTAAACCTTTTCCCATTCTTTTTTATCGATCTTTCTGAACAAAAGTCAAACTTTTGCAGCGGATTATTCTTCCGTTTCATTTTCACCATCCTCGTGTCTTTTAAGTCCCAATCCGAAGACCAATATTATAACTAGACCCCACAAAAAGTGGATATAATTTGATTTTGAATTATAAAATATAATTATGGGTCATGTAGATTAGAATTAAATAGTTATGAGTCTAATATAAGTCAATTTATATTTTAAATTATAAAATAATTTAGTGACTCAAATTATTTGTTATTTGTTTATTTTCTATGTTCTTTAAACTTTCTCTCTCTAAAATTTGATTATATTTTCTCTCTCTAAAATTTGTATACGCTCTCTCTCTCTTTCAAATTTGTATACACTTTCTCTTTCTAAAATTTGTATTTATCACCTTGTTGTACATTTTTATACACAATTTCTGTATAAACTTTCTTTAATATTTGTGAAGGATTCTGAATTTAAAAAGTCAAATATGAACTTGAGAAGTCAACAACTCCACAATTCTTAGTAATCAGGCTTAAGATATGAATTGTGAGAGTTATGAGTTATGATATTTTAATTGAACTGATGTGAAACTACCGATAGAAGTAAAATTATTGAACATACATATATATACTATCATATTTTAAAATTAAAGATACATTTTAAATTTTTAGAGTCAATTCGCGAAATCTTAAAATTTAAAATTGATATAAAATTCTTTAGTTTTAATACAAATAAAATATAATAATTATAAACTAACTATAAAGTACTATTAATTATCATATTTGTTGTTTTCAAAACTTGAACGAAATTATATTAAATTTTGAATTTTAGGATTTCATAAATTGACTTTAAAAAATCAAAATATATCTTTAATTTTAGAACGAAGGTAGTATATGATCCAGATTTCTATTAAAGAAACAATCCATGGAACACAATTAATCTACTTTATCGGGGCTGAGCAGAAGAAATACTCAGAAATGGGTCTCTTTTAATTTGAAAAATTAGAATGAACACGAAAATGAGTTAAAATATGGTTATTCAGTTTGAACTTATTTTTCATTTCAAAAATATAGTTTCAAAGTTTAACCAACCCAACTCCTATAAAATAGTTAACCAACCCAATCGTTTTAATTAAATTTGGGTTAACTTATGGTTTATAACTTGTATTGTCAGACCTAATTATAACAGTAGCACCAGGTGGCATGACCGGTTGTGATTGAATTAATAACATGAGGAAAAAATAAATTTTTTATAGAGTTTAGAGGATTAATTAAAAAGATATAAATCTTAAATTAAAAAAATAAATAATAGTAATATAATTAAACGGACAAAAGAGAGAAATTTTTTGTTGTGACAATTACACCAATAAGACAGAGTCGCTTTAAATATTAATAGAGATCTATGTAAATATGCTCATTTTTGTTAGATTGGATTTGTGATTATACACATAGCTAATACTGTATTTAATGTTCCACAAAGGTGTGCTGCGGGGTGCTACCAAGTGGAATTAATTTAAGATTCCTATGAGATCACATTATTTAACGGCTAACCAACTGAAGACGTGTATATATATATATATATATATATATATATATATTATATATATTATATATATATATATATATATATAGAGAGAGAGAGAGAGAGAGAGAGAGAGATAACGGATAAAAAGTATAACTCTTTATTTGACATACCAAGTATACCTTTTTTAGCGACGGACCGAACGACACTTTAATCCGTCGTTATGATATATGATAAGACAAATATTAACTCTAATTGTCCCTACATAAACTTGTAAGAACCGATAGGAACAAATTTTAATTGCTCTTTCAATTAATCCACCTTTTCTATTTTTGCCTAATTTGAAAGTAAAAGAAACATAGTAAATACTTTCAGCTTATGCTGCAAAACATACATATTTTATTATTGTGAACCGCAGAAACATTTATACACACTGCCTTCTTCTCTCTATTATTTTTTTTTTTGTTTTATCCTTTTTTTTAAAATTTTTATTTCACTTAATTTTAAACTTTTACTAGAATGTAGTATTATAACGACCTATTATTGTACGTAGCTTATAATTTATTCAATACTAACTTAGTGACTTCGGATTTCACTATTCTTTTAATAAAATAAATCACATTATTGAAATTTTCTTAATTTCTTGGATGGATGGGATGATCCTTTAATTGATATAAAAAAAATTAAATCAAATAAACCTTATCATGGAGTAGCACTAATATTGATTCACTAAACCAAAGACGTTACAAACTTGTCAACTCTTTCATTCATTCTTAATTCTTTTAGTCATTTTCAATGCCTTTTATTTTTTATTTTTTAAATTCTCATCAAATCTTCTCCTCAACTTTAGTCACTTCAAGATCTCCAAATGTCAAAAACCCACCACTACACACAATCTTCCCATCCTTTTTTGACTCATTTTGATTAGTCCTCCCCAAGAATTATTTGCAATTATATAAAATCCTCCGCAAACACTAAATTAAGGCTTCTTGGATATATATATATATATATATATATATATATATATACTATATTTTATGAAATGTGAAATATCATTCTTGTAGAAATACTTATAGTACTAAGAAAGTAAAAAAAAAATACAAGATTTAATGAACCAAATAACAAAGAAAGTCATGAGTTTTTTTTATCTTTTTTTTTTATATAAAAAAATTTAGCTCTATGTCCTTTTACATAGCCACCATCTTTTACTTTTAGTGTATATGTTTTAGGCATGATGTTTTTTGAGAATTAAACATTATACATTAAATAGTTGATTTATATTAAAAATATAAAAAAATATTATAATATATGATTTTGTTTTCAGCATGTTTTAAATATTCATGTCTGGCCAGTAAAAAAAACAGAAAGTGTTTCCCCCCTGGTTAATTACTAGTGAAAGTTTTTTACGAGTGAAACTTTTGTCAAGGTTTATTCATGTTCAATAATACATTTTAATTAAGCTGATTAATTAAGAGTTAAGCTGCCATCATGTATACCATGTTTAGTAATTTCCTTATAGCAATATATGGATAACGATTGCCATAATTTAATTAATCTCCTGAGACCTTTAATTAATTATTGTTTAATTAACTCGTTTTTATTTCTCATGGAATTGAGTTGTTGGTGACACTCATGCAAGTTGACTAACAACAAAAAAGAAGAAGAAGAATAAAACTAATCAAAATAATCTTTAATTAACTTTCCTTAATTAACCCTAATAATTATTAAAACTAATTAATGATCTAATATTAATATGTGCACTTAGTGTAGCCGTGTAGGCCATGGATATGTAGTGTTCCATATATCCTTTAATTAATTGTTTTCATTTTGAATTTTTGAATTTACACCATCTGAATTTTTATATTGTTAAGTACACACCTGCCCTCTTCTATTATTCACACAAGCAGATACCTCTCTTTTGTTGTCCCAAAATAAATGGCCACCCTAAAAAATATACCACAATCTTTTACCTTGTTCAGCATCACAATTTCGCTGATTTTAGTGATGAGCATTTCTGCAGCTCGAACATACATGCCACTGAATTATGGACGCCAAGCAAATACTATGAAAGTCAATATCGGCACACCGGAGTTGCGTAATGTGGATGAACATTTTCGTGATTTGCTGGTTAAAGGCCGCCGAGTACCACCTTCTGCTCCGAGCCATAGGGGACACAAAGAAGCCATGTTCACACGTCCGCCCTGATGGAAAAAGTAACGGTGATCATATTTTAAAGAATTATGGAGTAGCTAGTATTATATATATATATATATATATATATATATATATATGAAAAAATGTATGTACACAACTATGTAGTGCCTAATCGGTTATAGCGACGGTCTTTTTGGGCTATAGCGACAGTTCACCCGTCGCTATAGCCCAGAATATCTATAACGACGGGTGAACAGTTGTTATAGCCCAACTGTGCACTACACAACTGTATACCTCTCTCTCTATATATATATATATAGTTAAGCACTGACATGCAGCTTGAAATGTGTTTGATTGATTTAGCAACCCAATTAACTTTGTATTTCAGTTTATGAATTCTTTTAATGGATGAATTAAGATATGTGAGAGGTTTCAAATTTTACTTTGATACTTGGTTTGCTTTAATTCTTATATTTGGCCAGAATGGTAGGTATATCAATATATGATTCAAAATAGGACATATATCATATATATGCATGACTGATCGAGGTAGATTATTAGTGATGAGAAAACTTGTTTGTTTCCTATGAATTTGAGTCAATATTGAATTTTTAGTGTCAGGTACAATTTGATTGGCCTAATGATTTCTTATGTAGTATTGCAATTAATTCCTTTAAGCTTTGCATGGACCAAACTATATTATGTATGGTTCACCAAAAGAAGCAACTGATGATTATGAATTAATTATTAGCTCATAACATATATATGTATCACAAGCTTACGAGATTTTCTTTTGGATTCCGCTGGTGGTTATTATTGTGCTTTTTGCTTATCATGAAATTTAACAACTATTTCATTTAATCCATATATATTCATCCCTTGACTGAAAGGCAAACAAGCTGACCCTTGATTAGACAAAATATTTTTTTTTCCCACAACTTTCGTCTCATAGGTTAGCATGCAACATCTTCACCGTACATTATTTCATACTCTACTCATACATTATTTCATAAAGTTTGTTAGTCCATATTAATTAAGTAATAAACTCATTTTAAAATTTTCATAAAATTTGTAAATTCATATTAAGTAATCAACTTATCTATAATCCTAATAAAAATTAAACAACCTACGGTCGGAAAAATTTAATATGTGCAAGGTCTTCGTGCTGACCATTCTCCCATGTTCTTCCTAAGTTTTGGAATGAAAACGTAATTATATAATTTTATTTTATTTTTTTTAAAAAAGAACACAACTAAGATATTGCTTAAAAAGTATTGAGAAAAAAAGGTAGAGGGCCATGCCGGACCACATTATGAATTGATGGGGATCCCTTACTAGGTGAAATCGGTGTAGGAGACGGGAACAGGGAGGGTTTGCAGCAATCCGGATGGGGTTTGGGTAGGTAAAGAGTCGAGATCATCTGTTCTAAATTATGTCTCATCTCCTATCCTAATTATTATTTTCATAATAAAAAAATCTTACTTCCTTCCAATAACCTTAATTCACAATAATGAAAAAAAAGAGGAATTAAATAACACTAATATTGTAGGTTTTTATCTATGTAGAAAACGTGATATAGATATTATTTTTAACCTACTAAATCAACTAAATACATTCAATTGATAAAATTATATAATTTTGATGAGAAACAAAATGAAAAATTCAAATCTGTTTCGGTGCATACATGTATTAGTCTATTACTAATTTTCTTTTGCCCTTTTTGTGATAATCCAACTGACATAGGAGAGGACGAATATTAAAAAACCTTTTAAAAAAAAACCCTTTGTTCTTCATAAAGAAAATTAATAAAAATTAAATCAAAGTAATATTCTTTTTATAGAACGGAACGCGTAATATACAATTATTCAAATATAAACACAATTCTAACACAATATACATAAACATATATATATATATATATATATATATATATAGTGACCAGATTATCAAAAAAAAATAATGAAAAGAGATTTTGTATACCGAAAGTAAGTAGTGTGGCAAAAGAAATAAGTCATACATTTGGCTTTTGATTCAATGATTTTCCAACAGTGAGCTAAGAGAGGAACAATTGTTCTTTTTAAAAAAATAAAAAATAAAAATAAAATAAGAAATAATCTTCTAACCGAAGTTGAATAGGAATTGAATTTGGAAGGAAGTAAGATTTTTTTATTATGGAAACATTAATTGGGTGGAAATTTTTTTTAGTAGTTTCCTTTTTTTTAAAATATATTTTGATTGAATCTTTTTATTTATTATAAAAAGTTAATATTAAAATTGTCACATGACACGATTTTCTTGTTAAAATAGAAGATGATATATAGTTTGGAACATGTAATCTGAACTTGCAGGTAAAGTCCGCGAAGTTCCGTCACCATTCCTAACCCCCATCTACCTACTCATTTTATTTATTTTTCTTTTTTCCTCTCTTTTTCAACCTATTAATATCTTGTTGAGAAAAAAATAGTAAAATACAAAAGACAGGGGGAAGGAAACAAAAAAAATGTACCAAACTTTGGCTAGAATTTCTTTGAATATAGAGGGTGACAGTATAATGCTGAAACCTGTCAAATTTGTCTCATTATTCTTATTAAATGTCCAAGTATTCCGTGATGTACATTAATGCATTAACAGTACTTCACGTTCTCAGTACGTAGTTGTCTCTGCTACAATTTTTGTTCAAATTTAAACGGTACTACTACAAGGTCACTGGCCTAAAAAGCTAAGAGTCAAAGATTACCATTGAATGTTTGCATATACTGTTGTAGTAGTATAATTAAGGAATGAAGTTCTAACTTTACACATTAATTATTGTGTCGTCTATTGTCTCACGTTGTATGATATTGTTAAAAATTAATTTTCTCTTACATAAAATTAATTTGTAGATAAATTTGATTAATATGAGTACATGACAACAATATACGTACTAGGTGCAATAGTGAATAACTGGAAAGAAAAAATATGCCTTTGTCTGATGAAACGAGATTTGATAAAAGTATTTAAAAGTATCTGATAACTCTAAATAAATTTAAGACGTTATTTTGAAAGAGAGGAATCAAATGGTATGGTTTTATTTTCTGGCAAACTAAAGAGATGCTTAGTAACTTATATGGTAGCTTTTTGTAATTGTAATGTGTACCCAAAAAGATATGGACCTATACAATCTTACAGAAGTTTGGGTAAACAAAATTGAGCTTGACATGACATTGGGTTCATAAGGTTATGTCAAATGTTCAATCAATCCAAACTTGAGATATAAACACACACACACAGATATATATATAGACAATAGAATTAACGATGATTTGTCTGTCGCCATAGATATTCTGTCTATAGCGACGGACAAACCGTCGCTATAACTTATTGTGCACTACACAGCTGTGTATCTACATTTTTTCATATATATATATATATATATATATAACTTAGATTGTTTTGTAATTTTTAATTAAATTGCCTAACTTGGTGGTCCATATATATTGTGAATGGGCAATAATTTGGTACCTTGAGTCCATATATTCTATTCTGGCCAATATGAATGAAGGTAGAAGTAGAAAATAATTTAGTAATGCATATTTATGTCAAAGTATCAATCAATTTCTAATCTTACTCGTATCTCCATATTGACTATTGTCACCAAGTGGACAGACTCTTACCAGATTTTGGCACCGTTACCAACCACATGATATGTGACTAATATTGAATTAATGCGACTTATATGTACCATGTTCAACAAATTTATGCAGTTGACTCTCCGACCAACACTTTATCTTCTTTTTCTCTCTTCCTACGCAATGGACATTTAACTAATAAAATTGACATGTATCTTCACCAATGATCTCTTCTCAAAGATTGTATAATAATGAGAAACACCATTAATGCGACTCACTATTAATATGAGTTATTTTAAAACTTTGTTATTTATTCATTTTACAGATAATTTATGATTCATGAAATATCTTGCAGATGTATATTACTTTTCTGTTCTGAAATACAAGATTAAATTTGATATTTGGTAATTACTTAAAGTGTTAAATAACACTTTAGAACCTTTAAGTTTCACCTATTTTATAATTAGGTCCCTAAAGTAAAAAACTTCCCAATATAGATGCGGAAATATTTTTTTTTCAGAGGATTACATTAAGCTTTGGTTGAAAGATAACATACATTAAAGATTACTGATACACACCCTATTTGATATTCCAACTAGATTTTAGCCGAAAATATATTTTTAACTAACTAAATACGTTTTGACCACCCAAAATATATTTAAACTGTTATTGAAATGTAAAAATAAATAAATAAATAAATAAATCCACCCATTTCTCTCTTCTCCCCGCAACTACTTCATCTTCGGCCACCCCCATTTCTTTCTCCTTCCCACCACCACTTCATCTTCCACCCCTTCCTATTTCCTCCCAATCTTGCTTCATCTTTCACCCATTTCTCTCTCCTCCCCGCCATCACATCATCTTTTTGAAAATCACCACTTTATCTTTTTGATGTAAATCCTAGTTGCTGATGCATTTACCTCATATATGTCCAACCCATAATTAGTCTTTCTCTCACATCTATCCATATCTAGCAATTTTTTCTTTTTATTCGTCAATGTCTAACCCTTGTTTCCCCCAATACTTCAAATGGAGAGATTTTGAAAAGAGAAATCAAATGTGTTTTAAAGATTTTATATATTTTCTGAATTGAAACTTTGGATAGAATGAAGCATGCATGTATTTAATAAGAGAGATCTGAATCAATTTTGGAGCTGATAAGTGGAAATTAAGTTAACTAATATGTGGTATTTCGGAGTAGAGCTTGAATAAATTTATTTTTTGAGTTTTCAATTAGGGAAGAAGAAGGGTACAGTTTCATATTATAAATTATTTAAAAAAAGAAAAGAAAGGTATTATACTTCCATATATATACGAATTGTTAGGTTATATATGTCAAACTATATAAAAATAGTATTTCCGGCTAAAAAATCAATCGGAGTCGTGTATAGGATCCATTATTGTGTTTATTTAAATATACTTAGATATATATATTGGGAGGATTTATACTTCAGGAGATCAATTATAATACAGGTGGAATTTGGAGGATCTAAAGTGCTATGCTACCTTCGGCCCTTACCATAGTTGATACTTGATAACACTGGTTTACTAAAATTAAAGTTTTCTCAGTTATAAGCAGCTTAATTTCTTTTGAAAGCAACCGACAACAACATTGTTATGGAGAAAAGTCTTGAATACGCGTTTTTCTTATTTTTCTTCAATGCCAGAATTTCCCATTAAAAACAGAGCCCCAATTGAAAGTCAAATAATCAAAAACTAAAAAAGTTATTCTTTTTGGGTTGTACTGTGGCAGATTGTATTGATAGTTATCGAACACCTAACTATAATTCTCCCAGAAATAAAATCAATAGACTAGTGATGAATATGAATAGTAACTTCATCGGTTTAAAAATTAGAGATATAAATTAACTTTTTAGTGTCAGATTTTAAAATTCTTAAATTTAATTAAAACGTTATGAAGTTATTTGATTTTAACACAAGAAACTATGATTATTGTATCCAAGAACAATAAATATTGTTGGCAAAACAATATTTCCCTAACATCACAATTATTTCTTTGACAACACAAATTTTTCTTTGACAACATAATTATTGATCTGACATTATTAGTGGCATTGGTGTAAACTAAAAAAAGTACTATGGATGCATGAGAAGTCCCATTTCACATGCACATGCCCAGAAAATATTATGAGTCAAAATTCTAAAAATCCTCAAGGAGAACATTAATTTGTTATAACATTATAGTCTTTAATCACCAAACATGAAAGAATGGTAATACAAATACTTTTCTTTTTCACTATACATTCATGTGAAAAATGAATTGATACAATATATCTCGCATACCATACATGTTTCTCAAACTTTTGGAGACTTATCTAGTCAATCTAAATAATCAAAATAAACAAAATTAGCCTCCATCAAAGAATACAACTCTCTCACTTAGTATATGTCTATACACTTTTGTGTACAATTTTCTGGTTTAAACTCCAAAACCAGAAAGGAAAAAAGAAAAGAAAAGAAAGAATCAGATAAAATTTCACAAAATTGGAAAGAAAAACTAGCTAGAAAGTCTAGAACTAAAAAAACAAAAAACAAATAAAGATGATTTAATGAATGGACACTAATGACCAACACCGGGGCTGGGGACAGACCGGAGAATCCGATCGATGGCGGCTAGGTGGCGGGCAAAGAGCTTTTCGTTGACGATGGTTGAATGACCCTTTTTGGTGGGCGTAGAAGCTGGGACAGTGCCCTTAGGAAGAGAACTTAGGTACAAACTGGCCTGTGAGGATGGTGTTGGCTTTGGCTTGTTTTCGTGCATGTTGAGCTTCCGGCAATTTATTGAACACATAAAAGAAGCGAACGTGACTAAAAATAAGATGAACAAAACATTTAAACGAGCCATATGTATAAATTAAAGAGATTTGAGAGCAAGGAGGAGAAAAAAAATAATGAAATGTGAAGTTTTTTCTTCTTTTTGTTGGGGGTGTTTTTTTTTTTGAATGGGGAGTCTGGGATTTGGATGGTGTAATAAAATGTTAAAAGTATATATAGAGGGGAACGGGATGTGGGCTATGTATTTTGCTATGCCGTGTGACGGCTGGCTAGCTAGAGAGAGGGAGAGAAGGAAGAACGTGGGGATCAAGTTAGTTTGGGCTGAGTCAAAATCCAAGTTTAGTTTTTCTATGGGAATTGAGCAAAAGTCAATAGAGAGAAAGAGAGTGAATGAAGGTGGACCGCGTGGAAGCAGCTGAGGTAGGTAGGTAGGTGGGAGTGAGCTTCGCAGCCGCCGGCCAATTCTCCGTAATTTCGTCGTCCAAAATATTGGAACCTTTTTTTTTAAAATGATATTATATTATATATTATAATTCAATTTCAGTGATATATTCATCTTACAAGTCTAGGGAAAATTTAAAAAAATTCGGGAGAAAAATTATGGAAAACTTATCTTTACCTTCAATTTGTAGAGCCTTGATTAATTTTAACTTATGCATGCGGAGAATTACACTCGAATTTGTAACCTTGCAGTTTTAAAATATATACTCTATATAACATGTCATTATTTATATTTTAAATCAATTAAATACTATAATACTCCCATTAATACATTTATAACTAATGTTTTTTTTTTAAAAAAAAAGTTATCATTTTAAAAATATGTCTTTAGTTTTAAAATAAAGACAATACGTTTATACGTCTCTGTGGGCCTAGTTTAATTGCTTGACTCAATTAACTTGCTCGTATTTTGGTTTGGCTCCAATCCGCTTGTGCATGTGTCCGTATGTTCAATTTCAATTTCAATGTAGTAGGTGGCCTCCCAAATAATGTGCCTAAAATAAAACTCGTTCAAGATTGGAAAGGAAAAATAAAATTCATAAGAAGAATGCCAACTACATGTTAATTCGTTCATGTCAATTCTAGTAAATAGGATTAACAAGAAAATATTACGTAACTTGTCCATATTTTCCATATATTTGAGAAAAGAGTAGTTCTCTTTATCAAAGCTACCCTAGGTACTGATATCATGAAGTTTCAGATTCATTTTCTCCCGTTGCGGGATTTTATTTTATTTTATTATTGTAAGATTTTATTTTCTCTTTATCGATGAGATATATACTCTTATCATAATTTATCGTACTTGTACTCATATTCTATCAAAGTAGAGTGGGGGTGTATAAAAAATAAAAATCTAATCTAGCGTCGTTATTTCAAACCTGAAAAACCGGCGACAAATAAAATGAATACGTAGTACTAATTATAGGCTAGGGATACTTAAGTTAGCCGATTTACATTAATTAGTTGGAGTATTGGACGCATATTTCTTTCAAGCCTAAGCTGGTATATATACATATACTTAAATAATATAAAGTCAATCCAATTGGTCCCAGTATGGCAGTATTATTATAAAGTTAAAATCTAAAAAACAAATTAAAAGATATTAATTTTTATATTAACATATGGGTTTATTTAATGGAAATATAGAACGTGAATAAACTATATATTCAAGTTCTCAAAGTCGATCACATGTTTAGGAAAAAAAAAAAGAAGAAGAAGAAGAAAAAGTTGATCACATGATGTGTCCAATGTATCTTCCAAGGAACAATCCGTTCAATAGTCAATGCCGGTGTTAGGATTCACTGTTTTGTCGGTTTTGTTAGAGGCTTTGACATTATTATTTTCTGGGAGTATTATATAAATCATCACAATTATTTTCTTTTTGTTCTTTAGTTTTTCGTTCTTATTAATTTTCTCTTCAAAATATGACACGTCTCAAGTATATTAATGTAAGGCGGTAAATCAAATCAAGTAATTTGAACTCTTTTCCGTGGAAATTTGACTGAACCTAGCTTGCTCATGCACAACAAAAAAGAAAAAGAAATTAAAAGCATATAAATTCTAAATTAGAATCTAACACGATCTTATTGTAGTTAAATGCACATTTAACGAACACAAATATTATTTCAGCGACGCTATTATTATTTAATTTTTTTGACGAATATTATTTGTGCCATAAAATATATATCATTGAGTGTGTATTAAAAAAAATTAGGTGAAATTTATAACGAAAGGATTTCTGTCCTATTTTTTGTTATGGTCCGTCTTGTTTGATACCCCTTAACCTTATATCAAGAAACAGAAAAATCAAACGTTTCCAAATATATAATAAACCAAAATACGTACTAGGAACATCTGTCCATATATAAATGGTAACAAAATCTACCTATAAGTTACCAAAAGGTCCAAAACTATATTCTATATAATATAAGAATATTCTTTTAGCAAGCATAATGTCTTCGAGCAAGGGCGGCTATATGTAACTAGCATATTCGCAACTTACCACGCTAATCTCCGGCTTAGAGCAACTCTAGGAGGCCGGAGTTTCTAAAATCCTAGACTATATTTAGTCTAGGAAGCAGATTTCGCTCCAGCAGATGGAGTAAATTTAGTCCAGCAGTTTTTCCGGCGAAGCAAAAAGACCAAATCTATGAACCAAATGTGATGGACTATAAGCCAGACTATAATTTTAAATATATTAAAATAGTAGGGATGACTGAAGAAAGAGGGGGAGGAGGAGGAGATGAGGGTTTGTGATAAGGAAGGAGACGAAGACTGTGAGGAAGGGATGAAGATGAAGGAGGCAGAGCCATGAAGGAGTTTATTCTTATAAAAGTTCATTAAGTTTATTCTTAATAGTTTATACTTAATATTTTTTAAATAATTTTTAAAATAAATATGTCATTGGAGACAATTATTTATTTTTTAAATAATTTTTGAATTTATTAATTATTTTAATCTTTTTATATTATAGTCCGCGAGATAGTCCGCGAGACAGTCCATCTGCTGGAACGATTGAAGACTAAAGGACAACTGATGATGTCATATGGACTAAATATAGTCCAGCAGATAGTCCATCTGCTGGAGATGCTCTTAAAGAACTAACAAACACATTAATCTGCAAGCTTACACATTAAGTAGTACTTCTTCATTTCCGAACTTTGAGATATATTTTATGTTTTAGTGCGTTGCAATATTGGAAATACATTTTTAATTATAAAGAGACATTTAAGTTCATAATTAAATTATCATTACTTATATTATAGGTAGATTGAGCAGTATCATGTCACTAATACTGTTATACCTATAACTAATGTTAGAAATATGTTTCAAAAGATAAAATCTTCTTTGAAAATTATTTTTTAAAAAATATATCTCTAATTTTAGAACGGGTAAAACATTGATTTGTTGTAGGCTGCCAAATATAATTAGCAACTTGGGAAAATGTCAATGAGCTATATATGATTATTGCTGCCTGCACTTTTTATTTTTCTTTTTTCATGACAGTCAATTTCTTAATACGGTCAGGTATATATTAATTAATTTCACTTCTTCTCAAATCCGCATGCATAAGTGTCTTTTCTCTTTCAGTTGATCCATTTGGCTGATACAATAGGACAATTGCATCTGTTTAGTCGCACGAAAGGAACTACATATAATCTATACCAATTTTAAAAACTCAAGAGATTGTGACATTGGAAAAGTTCTACTTCATTATTCAAGTAATTGATACAATATCAAAATATACGGACGGCCCTTAAATTAAGTTCAATGAGAGTTAGAATATTACTCGTAGATAAGGCCAATTGATCTGTAAATTTACAATTTTTCTATTCCTTCTATCTGTCGTAGGGTTAAAATCATTTTTTCCCACTCATTTTCTTAATGTTTTCTCATGTTTTTGATAAAACCTTTTTGTAAAAATATTTTAAGATATATGAAATTTATAAATTTTGCTCATGTAATGATCTTTATTTAATTTTAGGGGATAGTGCATTTTATTCTTTATGGTTTTTTTGGCCTGGGTAATTTGCCAATAAGCATGTAGTATGTATATGTGTGTGTGTGTACACAACATTTTCATGTTATTTTGGCTCAACTTTTCTCTCTCACACAGGGACGAAGTCAGGATTTAATTTCGCGGGGGGCCAAAATTTGTACCAAGTCATAAATAATTTGACGGGGGTTCGGGGGCAGCGCCCCCGAGCCAATTTTTTTTAATACTTTTGTACTTTCAGGTCTCACACACACACACACACACACACACACACACACATATATATATATATATATATATATAATATTATAGGGAGATATACATATATTGAGAGAATATGAGTCATATGTGGTTAAAATTTGACTGAAAAAATTATAAACTTTTAATTTGACCCCGTATAATAGAAAATTTATAAAATTTTAGTGGAGTCAATTTATATATAATACTTAATTTTTTTAAAATTTACCTTACATTATAAAGTAATTATTTTTTTTAGTGCAGTACTATCCAAGTGTTTCTAGTGAGCTTCCATTTTCTTTTTCATTTAGAATGGAGGTAGGAGTTGCCATTTTTTATTTGAGAATTTTATGGGGCATGTTATAAGCAAGAAGGGCAGGTCTATAATCTATTTATAAGTGTATGAATTTGGCTAGTTAAGATCAGAATGAGACCGATGTGTAAACTTATATCTTGTTACAAAGAATGTGTTGTGGTCGTTAGTTTGGTAGTAAAAAAATTTATTTTCCTCTAAAGCATTGCATTTTTCTTGAGGGGGGCCGTGGCCCCCTCCAGTCCTAAGCTAGCTTCGTCCCTGCTCTCACACACACACAAACACACACACACACACACACATATATATATATATATATATATATATATATATAGGTCGGGTGAATACCAAACTGGTTCATTTTCATGATTTCATCAGTAAATATTTGATCGCATCTTCATGACGTTATAATGTCCAGTTGCATAAATCAAGTTGAACATTAATTGTTGTCTCCTTGATTCAACTTCTTCTGTAGTTAATTAATTTGTTTTAAGTAGAAGCCGGCTTGGGTGAACAATTGACATCATTGTCGTATATATATATATATACATATATATATATATATACATACATATATATATATATATATATATACATATATACATATATATATATACATATATATATATATATATATATATATATATATATATATATGAATCACATAGGAATGTTATACAAGAACACTTTTTCTCACCTTTTTTTTATGTTAGTATTATTTTATTTTATTAATGTTTGTCAATTATAGAGATGCTTGAGAAACAAAGTAAATAATCAAGATTCAAGAAATGGCCACCTCTATATATGTACGTACTCGTGTATGCTCCTAAAAATCATACTTAGCTATAATAATAATAATAATAATAATAATAATAATAATAATAATAATAATATCCCTTGGCCGGAGTACGCAATTATTGTAATTACATATATACGAATTATAAATTAATAACTGTTATTATCATTTTGTTGTTTGTCCAATACTTTGCTTTGAGTAAAAATTAAGATCAATAAAATATTTACATCATGGTCTATTTTAGTAATTTATAAGTTTCTAAAATAATTAATTTTAAGGATAATCTTAATTAGAGAAAGACTTCGATATTCCTCCCTGGCTAGTTTTCAGTTTTGAAATGCAGTATATGTTTTTGTATGATGCTCTAAACATGTGATTAACAGAGTGCCAAATGGTGGCTTGTAAGAGATAAATTGTTTGATATGAAAAAGAATTGAAGTGATTAAATCATAATATAATATATCTAATAGTTGATCAACAAAAAATTAAAAATGTCGATAATTACATTGTGCTTTAATTAAACTGATTAAAAAAGATTTGACTCGACTTCCTTACCCTTTTATTTAGACTCCTTTAGACATTCCTTGAGGGGCGTTATCGTATAGATTTTTGTGTCCTGAATTAATAACAAGTTAGTTGATCAATAATTTAGTTGTAGGCTCCTTGCATTGACTATATATCAAGATAGATATATAATACTACTAATGAACGTAACTAGCTAGCTTATAGTTAGTTAGTTGATTAATTTTTAGTTTCTTAATTAAGAATCCTATGCTGCGTGCATGTATATGGTCCATATTTGTCTTCTTATATTATTTGACCTCTTAATTAATACTAATATTTTTTTTATTATCATTGAGAAAGTCAACAACTACTTAATTGTAAATGGTATGTCACACTTGAGAGAAACAGAAACCACCAACTAAAAATAATCCCTTCAGAAAGAAAACTTAAAAATAATTCCCTAGTTATGATTTCTGATGACAAATTCACACACACACACACACACATATATATATATATATATATATGGGTGCACATCCACAGCAACCGTTTACTGGGAGCAATTATTTTTTGCTATGCCCTACATGTTGTAGCGGCATATTAATTTTTTATTTTTTATTTTTTTATTTTTTTGCTTTTTGCGAAGTGGCATGTTACTATTAATTGTAATATTAATATTTTGAAATTTTATTAATACTAATATTAATAATAATATTTTGTAATATTATTAATACTAATGTTAATATTTTGTAATATCAGTATTAATAATATTTATATTAATAATATTAATATTAATACTAGTATTATTATTATTCTTATTAATATTAATACTAGCATTACTATTACTATTACTATTATTATTATTAATATTATTATTACTATTGTTATTATTATTATTACTATAGTGTTGCTCTTGGGTGGATGCCATGTTTAAGAGAGAATTTATGTGCACAAATACTTGCATATTACTCGTGTAAGTCATTAAAAAAATTATATATTTTTGGTTTCATAGTAATAATAATAATAATAATAATAATAGTAATAATAATAAGAATAATAGTAATAACAAGAATAATAGTAATAATAGCAATAATAATAATATTAATAATATTAATATTAATATTAATAAGAATAATAGTAATACTAGTATTAATATTAATATTATTAATATAAATATTATTAATACTAATATTACAAAATATTTTTACATCTTTTATTTATTATCATATTCCAAAGAACGTACGTGTCCAAGAACTTTCGGCAAATTTATGTAGGACCCATAAACTCTCTCTCTCTCTCTCTCTCTCTCTCTCTTCATTCATTTTCAACTCTGAGGACGATTTATTTATTTTTGAATCACGACTTTAATTACTGATATCACATGACCCTCGTGATTTTACATTACTCCTAGACATATATATATATACTCCCTCCTCCGTTTCACATAAGGAATTTATTCATTAATTTTCTTTTTTCACAAAAATTCCCATTTTTATTGACGGAAATGATAAAATGAACAATATGTGGTCCTCAAGTTTATTAAAAAATTTTGGTAAATAAAACTTTGTTTTTGGGACAAGAATTCCCTCTATTACGCATTTTTACTTAATTTGCCCTAATACTCATTTAGTGACACAATATTATTTTCAACGACGTTGCAAGTGATATAAACTTTTTACAACGAATATTGTTGTGTTGTTAAATGTAATTTTTTTTTGTCGTTAAATATAATATTTAGAAAATTTTGGGTGAAATTTGAAATGGAAGGGGATATTTGTCCTCCTTCTCTGGAGGGAGGTTGTACTAATTAATCCAATGGCAAAAACGTGGCGATGACAAGATCTGATGGTCCTAACAGGACAGCAGGCACTTTTGTCCTTGAAGAATACAAAAGCTGTAGATGGCCTAGCTGCTCCTGTCGACAATATTGACTTGTAATATACTCCATGTAAACATGCTTAAGTACATCTTGAAATTTATATGGCTAAATATTGTCGGAATGAATAAGGACTCTGAAAGAAGAAGAAGTTGTTAGGGAGATTGTGCACAAAGGGCCCTTCAATTATTCACCATGTTTAAAGCTCAAGTGTCTTAATCTTAGGACACAAGATATGTATTGATATCCATAGGTGAATAGGTGATATCGTAAAATTGAATGCATGTGAAGTGACTGCACACATGTGCATATTGTTTTTTCTTTTTTCTTTCTTTGATAAAGTGGAGTTTCCTAGCTTTCTTCATACTATATCTTTCTAGATCTGAACAAAACTTTCGAATTTCAAAACAGACTTTTGCTCGCGGTCCGTGGCATTATGCTGAACTCAAGATTTTCGGATTTACGGCTGGTTCCAAGTTCTCTCTTAAACCACTGAGGCAAGCAACGAGGTTTTTTTATCGTGTAGCTGTTGGAATTATTTTTTTATCGTTATTTTTTTTATGCATTAATTTCAAAAGAGAGAAAAAAATATGTACACTGCCGTCAGAACTCCAATTGGTTTACAAATATTTATTAGCAAGTTTGCATTTGCTTATATGCACATTATTTTTTCTTATATTTCATTAAGAGATAAACTAAAAGACACTTGAGAGTCACCAAAACTCTAACTTACTTTAGAACCACTATTTAGTTAGCAAGTTTAGTTCTTTTATATGGTTCTGCAAATTAACTTTATATTTGAGCTTAACATCTATGAATAAACATCAAATTATAGGATGGAGAAGTAATCTACAATTTAACTTTTATCACTTTAGAAACGAAAGCTAGGCTGATTGTAATGGCTGCGATTTTAAAGACAACTCCATGTGGGTTCACTCTATCTTTTCTTTGAGTATCATATTTTGAATATTGTGTCACTAAATGAGTGAAGTTTGCCAATCACGTCCGCATGTCGAGTGCCTCACACAAAAATATTGCACACGATTTTAGTGAGAACCCTAATACAATACTACATCATACCAGGGACGGAGGGAGCATAGGGCCCGGGCCGGAGTACCCTGAGATTTTGAATTATTTTTTAAGTCTATGAAATTTTGATATTTTTACTTTAGGCTTTTTAAGATTTATAAATAAATAAAATATATATTAACATTTTTTTTTTGAAAAATTATAAGAATGTACCTCTATTCCAAATATAAGAGTTATTTTTATTGATGAAAGTTAATTTGTAATTAATATAAACAAATTCATAAATTTATCACTCTTGTTATTTTTTAAAGATCATTATACGAATATCAAAATTTATCATTTCTCTTCGCTCTACTTTGTGTACTACAAATAATGCATATGTATAACATACAAAAAAAGAAAAAAAAAAGAAAACGAAAAGAAAATCTTTTTTCAACCAATAACTGTAAACATATTTACAAATTTGGACCGACAACGATATATATTCCTAGACCTCAGTAAATTATTCAGGATCTTATAGTATTATGTCTCGACCTCCCTAAAAAAAAATTCTTGCTTCATCCCTGCGTCACACTATCATAGAATTTAATAGATGGTACATTACTCTTGGACAAGTAGTAAAAATTTGAATTAATTAGATACTATAAATAGCAGCTTAATAAGTGAAAATTGGTACTGTTGCTTTTGAGATAAGTTGGTAGAATGGTAGTATACGTTTTAAGAAGAAATATAAAGTGATATTATATACCTATTGAGATGATATAACGGTATAATATACATAATATAACACAACATTGTGACGTATAAAAAAAAGATAGGAGTTGATATTAACGTGATAAAAATAATTGCTATGTTTCTATAATCTTTTCCCCTTTTTAATAAAAATAAATCCCATAAAAATTCCACTTAAATGAAGGTGGTACGTCCATCAATTCACAGCGCGTGAGTCGGTATGAAACTAAATGAATCTTCGAACTGCTTCATTAGCAGAAATCCCATCCCGTCTTATAGATCCCCTCTCTCTTTTGTATGGGCCAATGGCCTACAGCCCTGTTTATTTGGTAGAAATTCCATCGCGTATCTCTCTTTTTTTATGGGCCGATGGCCCAGCCTGCTTAATTAGCAGAAATCCCATCCCGTTCTGTAGATCCCATCTCTCTTTTATGAGCCGATGGCCCACAGCCCGAACTTTGCCCATATTGGTCTGCTCCAACAAATAGATTTTTTTACGAGTGTGTTTCCAGAACTCCCCGCTTATATATGTGGTGTATAATCTTCCAACTCAAAAATTGTATATGTAATATTATCAACTAGTATATATGATGATGATCAATTACCCCCAAAATGAGCACTTGTTTGTAATTAGTAATTAATCATTATTTTTCTTTATTTTTGTATGTGTGTAATATAGTCTTTAAGCTTTTGCTCAACAAAATGGAGAGTTGCTGTTATAGTTCCATCAGCACATCTTCCTCCTCATCCTCCAGTATTCTCAACTTTCAGGTAATACAACCCATTTTCCCTTTATATTTATTCATGCCCATTTATTTGTGTGTATAAATTTAGAGTTTTAACATTTCAAAATTTATATAAGAATTTATATTATGGATATTGTTATAATTACAGATATGAGTGATCAGGTAATAGTGCTGTTCTGATTCATGTTTATGTTATCTGTTCCAAATGAATATATAAGTATAGGTTAGCATTCACTTGTGAAAACTTTGCTGCATGTATTTATTTCTGATTGTTCTAGTTTTGATTTTGTTATCAACTGTGCTGATTAAGTGATATAAGGTTTAAATTTAGCAAGATATGATGTAAGATTTTTTTTTATTTTAAATTTTTTAATTTTTAATTTCTATTTCCACCCATAATTAGAGCTTCAATTGAATAGAAGATAATAAGTTTCCAGTTTGTAGAATCAGTGTATATGAGAGCAGTATATTTTCTAAAGATTTATTTGGTAAATGATAGATTTGTGTTCGAGCAATTGCCTTACTGAGTTGGGTTTCTGTTTGATGAAAATTAATGCATTGGTTGTTTTTGTTTCATTTATTGCTTTTTGTTTGTCAAATCCCACATATATCTTGTTATCTGTGTAATGTTTCATTTGAGTTGACAAGTCTTAGTGATAGGATTCGTCAATGCCTGTCAATGCCTTTTGGACGTTTGAAACGAGTCGAACTATCATTTTTTTTTTTATAAAAAAAGTACTCCTTCCATGCATCAATTTGATCATAAAAGTCAATTAGGACAAATAAAGCTGGATGGGGAGGGAGTATATTGTGTTGTTAAGAAAGAACACCTTCTTACCTCTTGTAACCTACTCAATTGGCATTGCAGGGTGTTTCAGTGTCTGCTGATAGAAGATTTTGTAGGACTGCTTCTGTTCCTCGGTCGCATTCTTGTTTACTTACTAAACCATTTCTTCAACTTAGCAACAACTTTCAACCCTTAATTTACCGACAAAGCTCTTCCTATCTCTCTTTGAGATCGTATAAGGGGACCATATCTGCCGAAGCTGAAAAGAAAGGTTGGGATTTTGGCAGATTTATTAAAACATTATACTTTTTTAATGGACCTCCATCTCCTGCTAAGGTTGGTGTTGTTGCCAATAATTCAATTTTCTTCTGCAATAACTTTTTATCCAAAAAAATATCTTCTTCTATTGCAAAAAGAAAATCTTTCTTATGTTTGGCGCTGTAGCTTTTTGTTGCTTCATCTGACATATATTTGTTTTTAAAAAATATTTGAAGTTCTTTGATTTTCTAGTTGAGAAACTATCTGGTCCATCTCCTAGTGAACCAGTAAAGTCAATGGACACTTCTGGAATCGTCCTAGTGGCTGGAGCAACTGGTGGTGTTGGCAGAAGAGTCGTGGATGTTTTACGGAAAAAAGGATTGCCGGTTCGAGTCTTGGTAATTGCCAGTTATTTACTTATTTATGTGATACTACTGTGATTCTGAACTTGGAGTTTTAAAGTATTATGGACTATATTATCGGGAAGAAGTGTATTGTTATATACTCACTGTAATATGTAATATTTGATCAGGCTTCTTATACTCCTTTTCATAATTCGTTTTGATCTCATATGAAGCTTATTTCAGGTCAGAAATGAAGAGAAGGCCAGAAGAATGCTAGGTCCAGATGTTGACATGGTGTGCTAGCTTCCCTTGAATTTACCGACTCTATAATTGACTACAATTGGACTATCGATTTAACTGCATTATTATTCTTATTTATTCTGGTGGAATAAGTTTGGATTATAGTGTTTAAACCTTGAGATCCAATTTCCAGGCTTGATATCTTGAGAAATTTATCCATAAAGTGATTTCATTTTGACTTTCATATAGCACGTAATTATTTGTACCATGCATGCAATGGATTTATGTTCAAGCAAATCTGGACAGGTTTTTAACTTTCTGTCTATTGTTGTTAGGAATTAATGAAATATACCTAGAGAACATACTAAACCGAACAGAGGTTGCGAGAGAAATAGCAGCCTAGATAGAGAGAAAATTTACCTATGAAAGGAGAAAATGCAGTATCAACATTACTTCAAGGTTACATTAGACAAAGGACCCGTTGGTTTCTTGGACAACTATTAATGTGTATTCACTTTCTCACTTAACTGATGCTGCAGCATCTGATGAATGAGTCAACCACCAAAGAAACCATATAACTTCAATTGGAGGCATGAAATTATTTTTCTGATTATCTCTGCTTAATCCAGGTGAAAGAAATGTTTAGTATTTCGAACTGCTACAATGCTACTTAAATTGGTTAACATTATGCTTTAGACTTGCACTAATTTTTAGATGTATCAGCCATAGCACCAACTATTAGAATCTATTTGCGGCAATTTATTCTAGTATTCACATGTAAGCTTCTTGGGCATTAAATGTTTACTTTAAGGGAGGGAAAAATAATTCCCAATTATGTTGATTCGCAGTAAAATAACTATATCACTACAAAAATGATTCCCAATTATGTTGACGATGTCTTCCCTTTGCAACTGAATTTTGACATGATTATATGTGAAGTTATTCTCTATTCACCCACCATGGTTAACTTGTTTGCAATGTCCAGTTATTTCTGCATCTGAATTGTGCTTGTTGAATACTGTTTCCCTTGTCTGCTCAACCAAAAATTCAAAGTCAGGTTTCTGGGTGAGAAATATTTGTGAATGTGTTAGTGGTGGCATTCTTTTCATGACATTAGTGTCTAGATGGAGAGGCATAATCGCCTGTCTATATTTCATATTAGCAAAATGGTCCGTGCTTCCAACAATATAATAAACTGGTTCATGGTTCCAAAACAAGTAGGGCCTCCCCATTTTGCATATATTAGCCACGATATGGAATAGTTTATTGATTGTTTGAGAGCCTGATAAATTTCATTACTATTATATATGCCATTTGAGAACCAGTTATACCTTTTCCTATCAAAATAATATAGGATTTAGTTAGTCAAGTATGATTTAGTCGAGTATTGTTTTCAATTCGAATACTTTTACCATTGCTTCTTTCCAATTTTCCACGACTCCAAAATTAATTTAACAAGTATATGGAGTGTATAAAGGGAGATGAAATTTATGCTCGATTACCTCCATGCTCCTAATCAAGCTGGTTTTCACAAAAAAAAATTCAGATTGTTGGAGATATCACAAAGGCTAGCACTCTACTCCCCGAGTACTTTAAAGGAGTGAAGAAAGTCATTAATGCTGTTTCAGTTATTGTTGGTCCAAAGGAAGGAGACACTCCTGACCGGGCCAAATACAGTCAGGTATGCATAATCATAGTTATCAATTGGTAAAATTTCTCAAAATTTTCGTGTTTAGGAAGTCTTGTTGGTGCATCAATGAGAATTCCTACTTTTGATCAAATCCCTGTGTTTGATATACATTTGTTTGTATATCATTTGGCTGCCATGTCATTTTATTTCTCTGTTTTTTTTTTCTCCCTCACTATTCTAATATGCTATGATGTACAGGGAATCAAGTTCTTTGAACCAGAGGTGCTCAATTGACTGCCTTGCAACTTTCATTAGGGAGCTTAGTTTGCAACTACATTTGCTTGTACCATTTATCTTCAGTTGGCAAGCACAGTTATCAATTCATTTTTTATTTGATTGATGGAAACAGATAAAAGGTGATTCACCTGAAATGGTGGAGTATGTTGGTATCAAAAATTTGATCAATGCTGTAAGGGGGAGTGTCGCACTTCGAAGTGGAAAACTTGTGTATGGATTTGAAGGTATGCTTTTACACTGTTAAACTGCTCCTTACCATCTGTTGCATCTGAGTATTACATGCCTGTTTGATATCTGATCATGGTCTAGTCACATAATTACATGACAATCTGGCAAGAAGTTTTAGTTAAAGGGAAAGGCAAGGGAACTTGATGGAAATACATAAAACTATGTTTTTTGTAATGGATTTACAATTGCAAAATGACAACCAAATTTTAAAATTTCACTTTTCTTTTCTTGTTCCTTTTTTATGTCTATACAAACACTTGATAGTTATATCGAGCCAGAGGAAAATGCTACTAAGAGTAAGCAGTAATTTGCTCTGATGCAGCTGAATTTTAAAAAATTTTAGTGGATAATCAAGAATAATGGAGTTTCCAATAAGTGATGAGTATTAATAATGGATTTGTACTTCTTGATAATTTGCAAGCATGCCACTTATATTGAACAAACTTCTGAAAATATGAAATCAACAAGAGATTGTTCCAATTTAATTCTCTTCTCTTATCTGGATCAACTTCAGCTCTTAAAACTGTGCAGGTGATTCATCTAGAGATCTTCCTTGGGGTGCTTTAGATGATGTTGTGATGGGAGGGGTTAGTGAAAGTGCATTCCGAGTAGATCCAACAGGTGGTGAAAATGGTGGATATACGGGGCTCTTCACAGGTTTGTTCTTGTTATAGACTTGCAAGCTACACCGTAATGACCTGATAAAACCTAGTCTAGAATAAGGCTCAATCCACGTCCAATAGCACCAACCGGGTCTTCTTGTGCCACCCAAAAGTCATTACAATCGTCAGTAATCTTGGTAGTAGAGTTCAGACCTTTATACGGCCCAATCAATAGTCAATCCCACATGTTCCAATGTGGAATTCGGGTATTACATCTATAATCTTATGGAACAAAATTTATGCTGAATCACAGCTGTAATTCCAATGAAACTAGGGCAGCTAATTTTTCATTTACTAATTACTTTACTTCTGCATTTCCTCAGGTGTGGTATCCACTGCAAACAATGGGGGCTTTACTAGTATAAGGACAAAGGTGAGTTGTTTATTTTGCCCTAGTAAACCATCAATTTGAAAACTTGATTTCATAAAGTATCAATTTTGTCCAATGCAGAGACTTTTGATGCTTTCTACAAAAATTTGAGAATATATTTAATCTCTTAATTCCTGAAAATTTTGCAGAAATAAGTTATAGTTAGCAATTCATATTTTTTAGGTTGTGTAGACAAGATTATCGACCTTTCTTGTGCTCAAAGCCAGTGCCTTATTCGTTCCTTGATTTTAATGTTGACCATCGTGGTATAATGGTAAAATAATTGGGTTATCAAGCTTGGGAAGTAAGAACATATGATCAGCTATGGGAGCAGTTATTTCTGCAAAAAAAATAAAAATAAAAAATAAAAAATAAAATCTATGCAGGGGTCTGCACTCTGCAAAGTTTTCAAAGACTTGGCCAAGTCTGATACCGAATGACAGGAGCAACATAGAATGGTGCATGCCTAAAACCTATTAAAAATAAATAAAATTTTTGATGCTTGTCTGAAGTCTGAATGCACAATAGCAGACGTAAATCATGAGAAATTTATGTAACAGGGTTGGATCAGGGTTTGCCAGGGTGAACACTTATATAGTTATATAACTATATTTTAGTGTGTATTAACTTCTAAAAATGGTCTCACTGATTGGTAGAAGTCATATAACAAAAAACATACGACATGCAACTACTATTGGACTTGTTAATATTTTATATTTAGATAAAGGATCAGTGTACTATGTCACTACTGAAGAAGGAATTCCTGTATTTGTTTTCAGAACTTCTCAATACCAGAAGACCTTTCTGCGTATGATGGGTTTGAGCTGCGTGTTAAGGGTGATGGCCGAAGATATAAATTTATTGTTCGCACTAGCCGTGATTGGGATACAGTGGGTTATACATCTGGCTTTGACACCGTAGAAGGTCAATGGCAGTCGGTAAGTGAAATCAGTATGGCACGATCTGTGAATTTTATTTAATAATTCATTCTCAAAATTTGATCTATTTACTCTTAGGTACGCGTGCCATTTTCTGATTTGAGGCCTATATTTCGAGCACGAACAGTATCAGATGCTCCGCCCTTTGACCCAAGCCAAATTATATCTTTGCAGGCAAGCTTCTATGATTACTTTCTTAGTCTTTCTTTCCATGTCATGTTTATTATTTTCCATGCATTTCCTTGTGACATGCAAAATCTTTACAGCTCATGTTCAGTAAGTTCGAATATGATGGGAAATTGAACCCAACATTTGTAGAAGGTCCATTTCAGCTTCCAGTATCAAGTATACGCGCATATATAAAGGAACCCATCACTCCCAGGTTAATATTTCTGTTCTCTTGTTGAAATCGATTCATGGTGTGAAGATTTATCTGGAAGCAATTAATATATGGTGACTTTATGTTTTGTGTTAAATACCAATTGGTTGTGTAGGTTTGTACACGTGGGCTCTGCTGGGGTTACCAGAGTTGAAAGACCTGGACTTGACTTGAGCAAACAACCTCCAGCTGTCCGGATGAATAAGGAATTAGGATATATCCTTACCTTCAAGTTGAAGGTATCATACTCTACTTCCATTCTATTATCCTAGTAGTAGCAAAAAATTTAATTTACTCAATTCATGACAGATGTCAAGTTGTCATTTCATTGTTTGCTAAACCTGAGCACTATTCTCCTGATCGTCTATTGTATTGAAAACGCAGTCCACAAGCTGAAAAATTCAACCTTTCTTAACTGAAATTTGAATAGCCTATGATGTAGTTTGGCAAAGATCAGGTCAAGATCAATGTCACGTTGAATTGAACAATATCACTCTTTATAATCAGATGGCTTTTAGTGAGTTATGTTTTATGCATCAATCCACTATTTATTTTAGTTTTCTTATGTTGGTTATGCTACAGGGGGAGGATTTGATACGTGAAAGTGGAATTCCATATACAATTGTCAGGCCTTGTGCCTTAACTGAGGAACCGGCAGGAGCCGATCTGATTTTTGAGCAAGGAGACAATATAACGGTATTAGCATCGGTTCCGTCCATGCCTCAATTAGTACACGATATCATTCCAATCAAAGAAATCTAAAATAACTAATACGACCTGTACTGGGTTGCACTTTGCTTCTGTGACTTTGACAGGGGAAGATATCAAGGGAAGAGGTTGCTCTAATATGTGTTGCTGCTTTGGAAAGTGCAAATGCTTGCGACAAGACATTTGAGGTTGTTATTCTATTTAAGTTCTTTGAGTTATGAACCAAAGCACACGACGAATCGCTCACATCTTTGATTAGATTAACCGAGTGGTTAAAATCGCAAAGTTGTTCAGCTTTTAATTCCATTGCTTGAAGCTGAAAAGCTCTTAGCTACGAATATTATAGAAGTCCTGAAGTGGCTGTGTAGACTTTAACACCCTGATGTGAATCCTCACTTTTGTTGCAGGTTAAGAGTGTGATTCCATTTAGTGAGCCATTCACTGTGGACCCAGAAAACCCTCCACCTGAGAAAGATTACGACAAATACTTCAGCACTTTGAAAGGTGGCATCACAGGGAAAGAAGCCTTGGAAAAAAGTCCTGTTCCTGTGTAATGAGTATGCATGGTGAGTCAAATTTCATACTTTGGATAATGGCAGTTGTGATACTCTTAATCTACAGTTGTCATATGTTTTATAATTTAGACGAGTCAAGATGCACTATTTTGATGAGAAAGATGCATCATCCTATATGATTATACATGTTCTGAATGAGGTGCATTAAATTCTTCATTCGTTGTTCGTTGCATAATGCATGTAGTATGTTAGGATCAAAGTTCATCCAAGACGTATAATTGTTCCTCTAAAGCAGATGCTGGAATTTGAAAACCTTGTTGTTGTTTTTTTTTTCCAGATCCACTGGCCCATTTCATGCTTTGCTACAGTTAGTTCTATGGCCTTGGGGAGAGGCTCTATGATGAGGAGAATTTTGGGAAGAAGTGTACATGTGTATGATTGGCATTTGGAGCACTTGATAACCTATATTAGACATATATGTACACATTTTGGTATAATGACCGGAAGAAGTATATACATATGTACTTATATATGTCTATTTGACAAATATGTACACATTTTAGTATAATGACTGGAAGAAGTGTATACATATGTACTTATATTTGTCTATTTTCTTGAAGTAATGTACTGTAAAACGAATATCTAAATAATGTAATTTATTGAGTAATAATTCATGCATTATGTCCATAGAAGAAAAAAGAAACTGGTGTTCACTTGATTGTTTTTTTTTTTTTTTTTTAAATCTCAATTCTGGGAGTTACGAGTATTTTATTATTATTAACTTTGAATCTGTTTGCTGGAGATTAAGATTCCTACATACCCGCTGGTTACCTAACTTATTCTTGTTTCCAACATGTTATAGTTTTACGTGGTTGCAGCTTATAGCTTAATTTTTTTTTTTTTTTTTTTAAAAAAAAGAAGCTGAAAAAAGTAGTGTTTAACACAATTTATGTAAAATACACTAAACTAGTACAACACCTTCAATACACAAAAGAAAAGATGGTTTTGTGCAACTTATATTTATTTGTTATTTTGGGTAAACATTTTCAGTTTTTATTTGCCAAATACAGCAACTTATCATGTAATAAGCTATTTTAAAAAGGTGGTGCAAAACAAAATGCTTCAACTTATTGAATACGTTGCTTAAATTAAGCTAATAAATAAGCTATATATGCTGTTTTAAAATAAGCTGCTATAAAAACGACGCTATAAATATGAATGACTATTGTCATAAGTTATATGTTGGTTTAAAATAAGCTGCTGAATGACTATTGTCATAAGTTATATGTTGGTTTAAAATAAGCTGCTACAAAAATAGCGCCATAAACATGAATGGCTATGATCAGTTGATGACTAATGACTATCTTGGAATCAAGCAAATCCTCGACTTTTTCATGGAAGAATCATAATCATGGGGAATTGGATGGAAAAATTGGTTTTGTTTGTGTCAAAATCTTGCCAACTTATACTAGTGTAAAAGTGCAGTGCTATCTATTTGGAAAGGACTAGGAAAAGAGACAAAAGGAAAAAGGGAGAGAAAAAGGAAAAAAGGTAGGATAGAGAATCGGTGCTGGATTGTCTGTTTGCAATCATACACAGCTAGCTGGTGGTGGTTGCGGAAAGTCCAGCCAAACTACTGCATTGAATTAATTGTCCTACGTACATTTGAAATCTTACAGATCCCTCACCACTTGTATAGCCACTATCTAATTACAACAGGTCAAAGCTAAAGAAAATAAAAAAAAAAACCTCTGATTGGGTCATTCTGATTATTTAAAAGCTGAACATAAGTACATGTTGAAGGTTGGAAATTTGAGGGAAAAGACGAAAAATAAATATATATTTTTTAAACCATTCATTTTTTTTGTTGTTGAGAAAATAGTTGATAGACTGAGAATTTTGTTGATTCAAACCATCAGATACAACGAGTAACGTAATACTAAAATGAATTTGAAACGTAGAAAGACGATCAATCACTCTTTGAGCTTGGAGACCACAACTTTTTGCGAAACGAAGAGCATTCTTAATAGCAATCGCTTCAGCACAATCAACCCCCATATTTCCAAGAATTCTGTCAACACCCCTCATTGATATTAGATTTCTTAGATAAAATATAATTAGACTTAAGTTCATTAAGAGTACATTTGGAATTTGGAAAACTCGAGTGAAGATGAAGGGAAGTGGAAATAAAATGAAATATAAAAATTTATCGTAGTGCTTTAGCATTTATTACACTAAAGTTCAACATTGTTCTGGATATTAGTTTTTTTTTTTAAGTAAATGTAATTAAATTTATCTTCATTAAGGTAATTTATTTATTACTCCATTATTTTCTTTAATTTTCCTTTTGCCTTTGTCATTTGCCTTGTTACCCAACAAATACACACACAGTAACCCTCCTCCTCCTGGTTTCTTCTAGTGTGGATGTACAAGAAGTGGATAACTAAAGTTGTGTAATTAAGAACGAATCTGCAACACCTCCGAGTATTATATAAGAGAACTTTAATGATGAAGTGGAAATAGATCTCAAAGAAACCCACTGTCTTTTGCAGATAGAGGCAGTCTGGTTATTCCATCTTATTGTAAACTACATGAAAATTTGCATCTATAGTAGACTCTCAAGTTTGTTTTTCCTTTGGATCCTCTTAGAGCATTAATATAATTAAATTGGATCTCTTAGAGTATCAATTAAATTTATTTTTTCACTTTGAAAAATACCATAAAACTTGTGCAAAATACTTGTTCTCTCTAACTAATTTGGATGATATGACTTTGTAGGTGAGGATTTCGCCTCTTGAAAATTAAGGTTTGAAGTTGGCTGAGAAAGAGAAAAATTCAGTACTAACTAGCTGATATCATTAATGCCATGGGTACATAGTTCCCTCCCCTCCCCCCCCCCCCCCCCCCCACCCCCCCCCCCCCCCCCCCCCCCGGCCCCTCAAAAAAAAAAAAATCAGTATTAACTAGTTGATATCATTAATGCCATGAGTACATAGTACCCCCCACCCCTCCCCGCACAAGAGCCGTGAACCATTCAAATTCAAGCATAAGCTTGTGTAGGTTCCCCTTGAAGATTTGATCATGTGACCACTTTCTTATTATATGGTAGAACACATGTCATTGAGACTTGAGTCAACCTATAGTTTTTTTCCCCCCTCATTTTGTATCTTGTTCTGGCTACGGCCTACGCATTAGAAACTATTGTATTGTTCATTCAACATCTCTCTCAACTTATTCTACAGTTTCAAGCATTTAATTGGTTCTCAATTTCATAATACGGTGAAACATCTAATGCGTGCTTATAGTGGTGAATGCATGAATTATATTATTAATCACAAAATATAAGGACATCATTTTTTTTGTTGCCATTGTGTGCTTGTATTTTTGGAATCGAAGAAGTATAAAGTAATGAATAATTATGATATATATACATCTCCCCCACATGGAATGCATAATGGCAATCAAAATTGCTACATTTTCTAAGCCACAAACTAATTAATGAAATGGTAAATATGTGGACCTTCTTTTTTTTTTTTGGAAAAGAAGCGAGTTGTACATTTACAATAGAAACAAGTAGGAGCAGAAATAGGGGAGAATTGAATACCCAAGCTTCAGCTAATTCTCTTTGGAGAGCACCAAAATGCCTGCACATTAGCACATATAAGATCAATGATAAGTAAATCTTTAGTTTGTGTACATTAATAAGCACATAATTAAACTCAAATCCCCTCTCTATTCTCTCTCTCTCTCTCTCTATATATATATATATATAAATATATGTAATTATGTATATGTATGAAAAAAATCTATCCAAAGTTAACTTTAAGTAACAGTCCACCAAATAATTGGATGGATGATGTTTAAAACTATAGTCCGCCCAATTGTTTGTCAACCCTGCCAAACAATTGGGTGGACTCTTGTGTTAAAATTCATCTACTCAACTGTTTAGTAGATGTTGACTACAACTAACGTTGACTGTGAATCATTCCTCTATATATATACACCGCACATATATACATATACATACATCGAAACAAACTCTATATCTTTTTCTCTGGCGGGCTTCCATAACATTTTGCAGCTTGAGAAGCATGTCATTTTGGGTTATAATCTTTCCATGTGAGCTCAAGAACAGGTTGCGCTGGACCGGAGGAGACCACAGCCCGCTTTGGGAATAATCAAAACCAAACTCTGATACATCACTAAACTTAATTAGAAGTCTGGTTGATACAGATTTGGAAACCAACTGGACTCTAATATCAGGACAAGATGAAGTATGAATATTAGGCAATGAGGCTGCTGCAGGGAATTTTGAAATGGAGGACATAATTGAAAATTGAAATGAACTAACTTTCAAGAAAATATTCCACTAATGGTGAGATTTAGATGGAAAAGGAGACAAGAGTCATATATATATATATATATATATATATATATATATATATATATATATATATATATATATATATAAAGTGAGAAGACAAAATGAAAAGGACGTGTATGGTTGTATGCAATCATGGAAGTGGACGTGGGTAACATGATTAGCTACGCTAGAACTTCATATACTCCATGATTTGGTTTTTGAATATACACATATCATGTGCTAAGCTTGTTTTATGGTAGTTGCAGTTTGTTATACTATTTTAAGCTAAGGGTTGATTACTATGCTTTTTTTAAAAGAATTGTTTGAGACACATTGTTGTGGACATAAGCCATATTTAGGCAGGTGGACCTTGTGTCTTTCTTTCTTTCTCTCCTATTATATTCTATTTTCTTTCGAGTCTTTCATCTAGTCGGTGTACCTTATCAGAATAAAAATAATGTTGCTATAATAATACGTGTCACTTAAATTATTAAGTATCACCAAAATAATTAAAAAAATATCATTACATATATATTAATTTTAAGAGTATCGTTTTTGCACTTGTAATATCAGTTGTCTTATTTTGAAGGTTGATATTACTTTAGCAAAAATAATAGCAACTAGTGTTGCTAGCCTACTTCACCTTAATTTAATGAACTAAGCTCAAGAATTTAGAATTTTATAAAATTAATTTTAAAACTCAAAGTATATCTCTGATTTTTAAGGAAGGAAGTTATGTTTTGAACCTTGTTCACTTACTGAATGAAGGAGCTCGAATTGATTAAATCAAACATCCAACAGTTTATCAACAATTTGATTCATTAAAATCCCAAATTATTAGTGTATAATTTTGATTTTTATATATATATTACATATGAAATTCATGGACCATTAGCTACGAAAATGGCGTAGTCTAGTTTGAGAAGCAACCGAGTGGACTAAACCCAAAAATGAGGAAGCTTCCACGGCCCAAGTGGACTAATACATACTCCCTCCGTTGAAAAGGATGTTCTCAAGTACAAAATATTTTATCCACAAAAAGATATCTAAAAATATACAAGTTCTCAAAATGATGTCCTCAAGTACAAAATATTTTATCCACAAAAAGATATTTAAAAATATATAAGTTAAATATTGTGACGTCTCCAAAATCTGTGTAATAACTACAGAAGATATAGTGCACACTATTCATCATCATCCACAACATCTATCTAATAACATAAATTTAAAAACATAAAAGTAAATACAGTAATTTACGATACATGTCTTTCAGCCTTTTCAGGTTCTAGACCTAACGTACTATTACAAATTAAGTGACATCATTTAATATAAATTATTCTATTACAACAATATATTATCTATTCTTTCGTTTTTCCTTTTCTTTTTTCGAACCTTTAAGGTTTTCGCTTTAATTGAAAAATATCAGATTCACAAGAGTGAGCAACTAGATTGCTCAGCAAGTATAAAGAATACAACTAAAAAATAATAATATCTAACATTCGCTGAATAACAATTATAATGAACAAATAAGAGTTCAATAATATTTTCACAAGATAAAAATTTGTAATCTCAAGGTTTCATATGATTTCAACATTTATTAAAAGATAACTAAGTGGCCATAAAAAAACCATGAACTATATAACATTTATTCAACAGTTGTGGATTGAGAATTCTTCAAATTTGTTCAATAATCGCAAAGACTGTAAACTCTCCATAGAGTATCATTAGGGGGATCAACCTAACGACACCCCATGTTACGCGTAATATTATTTTTATACTGTATTTTGATAGCATATGTCAGTTACCCGACCACAACACAATATCCCTTATTTCTAGGATTGTTTCTCTTAGTTTTAAAATTAGAATCCGCGCCAAAGTAATTTGATTGGATTTAAAGTAACTATCTCCAAAGCATATTTAATAAATAAATAATTTAAAAACTAACATCATTTAGTTTAGCCGAAACAATTGGCATAAACTCACTTCTTCAAAACAGTTCATGAAATAAATAAGAATTTTACTAAATAAAATACACTTAGATAAATTGAACAATTATAGTTGCACGTAAGTGCGAGAACTTGCCTGTCAAGCCTGTATTTTCCTCGTCTACGTTACTAACGTCCTTCGAATGATAACCTACAATATCCATAATGATTTATTTAAATAATTTAACTATTATTATTAATAGTTACCATCAGTAACTATTCGTACAACCGTTTCGATATTCCGTTTAACGTAACTCATTCCCGAGCATCTTCTCATATCATTTTTATTACTTCACTATGTTAATGCCTAATTAACACTTACCGAAGCTCATACGTTCCATATTAACGCGTTTTAAACGATAAAATTATAATACGTATTTTCTAGTTTTACTTTAATTAGTATTTCTTTATTTTTCTTAATCTTAATTTCTCCATTAAACATCCTTAACTAATTTTTTATTTTTTATTCTTTTGGATCCATTTATTTAATTATATTATGGATTTACTAAAAAAATTCAAAATTTTCCTTTTATTTTTAGTATTTATTTAGGGGTTATTTCTGTCCAAAATTATAATATTTATTAAAATTCAAAAATTCTTTCAAAAATTATGAAACTTGGATAGTAGGTACTATATATCAGTGAGTAATTTCACTTTAAATTTTATCCCAAAATGAGTTTTAGAACTCAAGTTATGTCAGTTTTAATTTTACAAATTCTAATTTTGTTTAGGTCATAACTCTTTCATCACAAGTTCATTTTTGTTCATCTTCGAACATGATACACCTTATACCACCATGTATCAACTCTCAAAAGACTAGAATTTATTAAGCAAGTTTACTATCCGAAATGGTCATAAAAAAACAAGGTCTGTAGGTTTCAGTCCTGTCCTACTTTGGTAGAAAAATCACCAAAAATAATCTACAAAGGATTTGAGTCTTAAACTGTCAGAGAGCATAGTTAACTCATATATCTACCATACATAATAAATTTCACTCAAAAATTCATTATATATTAAGAGTTATAGCTTTTACAATTTCAGTCCCAGATTTTAAAATTTTAACCTAAAATAGCTTAAGTTCCTTAATTCCTTCTTTGTTCCTTTAAACGTTTTACATGATACATGGTATCTACCACCAAGATTCATCATGTTTCGGTATAAACAAATATGATCCATATTTATTTACATAGATGAAGGTCTTTCATAAGAAAATTTGGATTCAAGTTGGTTTTAGGATTTACATTTTGTAGTGCTTGCTTTATTTTTTTTGTTTGCTCTCCTTTTGTTCTTGTTGCTTCCTAACTTATTGCTCTCCTTTTTCTCTCTTTGCTAAGCCAAATTTCTCTCCCCCCCCTCTCTCTCTCTCTCCTTAGCTTTTGCTTGTCGGTGAAATGGAAGGAAAATGAAGATATAGATTGCTATATATAGACAAAGTTCTATATATTCTATTTTTTCTCCCTAAAAAACTTCTTAGTTTATGGTTTAACCATCTAACTTTCCATATTTTTAATACACCCCATAGGTTAATAGACTAATCCTCATTAATTTGCAAGTAATCTCCCACTTAGAAGCTACTTACATGCTTGTGTTTCCAATTAGCAACTAATGACCACAAACATGGCCACATCTCCACACATAAAGCTTGACAACACTAAAGTTAAGCCAAAATAAATATCTAGCGTGCTTACGAAACCCACATGGCTCTTTTTAACTATATGACCGGATTTTGAGGCCTTTTTTTTTAAATAAAAATAAATTTTTTTGCTTACTTTCTAAGTCTTGAAATTAATTAATGAAATCCTTAGTTTCGTTGTTTGACTTCTTATTTGGCTTGTTTAACTCTCTCTCTCTCTCTCTATATATATATATATATATATATATATATATATACACACACACACACACATTTATATTTACTTTCCATTACACATTAACTTAGTTAAATGTTTGACCTTCCATGACTTTTTGTTTGGCTAATATTACTATATACATTTACATTCCATTCCATCATACTTTCAAATTAAAATTTTGTACTATATTAGAATGTACATTCATAATTGTAATCTAATTACAATATTTATTAAAATTTTGGATATTACAAATACTTTATCTGTTCCAAAATTAGAGATACAACAAAAATAGTATGACTCATAAAAGTTTAGAATGAAACAAATTTTGTGATTAATAATTTTTGTTATATACTCTCTCCATTTCAAATTATATGATCATTATTGACTTTTAAAAGTTAATTTGAAACAATTTTGAACTCAAAATTTAGACGACTCACTAAAAATTATAAAACAATAACACTTACAATGAGTAATATTTTTTAAATAGTTTATAATATTCATCACTGTATTGATTAAAATAAAAATAATCTATGTCAATTTTGATTTTAAAAATCTTTTAAATTGACTTTAAAAAGTATCAATTAAAATTAAATAAATTCACATCAATTTTGAAGTTTAATATGTCATTATTTGACCTCAAAAATTAAATTGTATATCTAATTTTGGAACGGATAGAGTATAAAATAAACCTAAAAACTAGTTTATGGGGTTCACTATGGGCAAAATTGATTTGGGTTTTGGACCTTTGGTTTGTCAAATTCAAAATTTGTGTACTTTATAGAAATAAATCCAACTTGACTACCAAATTTGAGTTGAGCCCACTAATAGGTTTTTGTAGTATTCTCTTTCTTCTTCTATTGTATCTCGAATATGCTCAATTTTTAGTAGCCTTGTGAGAAATTAAATCATAGACATTATAATGCCTCCATCATTAATTACAAAAATAAAACTTGGATTCCAAATTACTTTTTCACACACCAAATTATTACTTGTGTCCTTGGTGACCACGATCCACGCCCAAACCCACGCAAAGTGGGAGCATAATCACACCACATTCCAAATGACAGAATCACCCTTTTCTTACAATTGAAATGTAAAACAAGAATGGCCTTCTCAGTCATTTCACTACCCTTAAAATCTATATTTTCAAAAAGACACCACCCCGTTTCTTTTTTTTTTTTCCTTCTTTTTTTGCCCTTTTGAATCCAGCCCACCACACGGCGGTTTCTCCCATTTCCATTTCAACAAGAAAAGGGTCAACAAAAGCCAGAAACCAAAATTGAAAATTCAGACTCTGAAATTTTCAATTTCATACATATCCCCATTTATTTTCCCTCTCCAAACTTCATCACTTGAGCAGGGAAAAGGAAAAGGAAAAGGAAAAGGAAAAAGAAGAAAAGAAAAGTGGGTAGGATTGATGGCTGGTTACAGAGCTGAAGACGACTATGATTACCTGTTCAAGTTGGTTTTGATCGGGGATTCAGGTGTTGGAAAGTCCAATTTGCTGTCAAGATTCACAAGGAACGAGTTTAGCCTCGAGTCCAAATCTACAATTGGTGTTGAGTTTGCTACAAAAAGCTTGAATGTTGATGCCAAGGTCATCAAGGCTCAGATTTGGGACACTGCTGGCCAAGAAAGGTGCTTTCTTTGTCTCCTTCAAACTTATTTCTGATCTGGGTTTGCGTTGATTAAGTACGTACTAGAATTTATGTTATTCTTTAAGTTACGGAATGCTATTTCTTGGTTCTTTTAAGGTTATAGGTTTGTTCCTCTGTTTTTAATTGAGGTGGGTAAAGGGTAAATAATTTGGGACTTTGCACAACAGGAAGGTGACGAGCCAAATTTGTCATTTTCTGATCTGTTGTACACTTGAGTATTTTGATGGTTAAATTGGTAAAGAGATTTTGAGTTTTTTTTTTTTTTTGGGGGGGGGGGGGGGGGTTGCACTGGTAGGTTATATTTTGCGTATGAATTGATGTGATTTGGATGCATGTTTATGTAAACTGGTAATGATTGTGATATTTACATTTGGGGTTTCTTTGAGTAGATCTTTATTTAAGCTCAAGTTTGTTGTACGAATTGTTAGAAGCCTTGTACAGTATACTTTACATACTTTTTTGGTACATTGATTTTTTGTCTCATGTCACGTTACAATAATTGGAAAAGATTAATTGAAATGTTCTAAGTTTTTATTTTTTATTTTGAAATGTAATAACTTTACCTCCCTTGGAGCACACTTTGTACATAGATAGTTGTTTCACTCTGCATACATGTTAAATTTGTTAAAACCATGATCTTGAGTAAATTAGTAAAGAGTAATATTACACCAACAAAAGAATCCAAAAAGGCTAAGGTGTTATCCCTTAAATGGCATTTCATCTCTCTTCCATCATCCCTCTCTTCTCAAACACGAACGCGGTAGAGAAGGCTTTATGCCCATTCTATGATATATTCTGTTGACATATTATTTTGACATATCATTTTTCTATATGGTTTCACAATTTCACTTGAAATTTTTTTCTCTTTTGTCCATTTAAAGTGCTTCAGGATTGGGATGCCGGATGTGTCTTATGAATCCTTAATATTCAGAAAAGTAAGAAATAAGTAGGACTCTAATTTTGGAACGGAGGAGTAATATTTAAGACATTAAAACATAATGTTGCGTTTTGTAGTTATACCAAATTTTATGTATTTTTCATGTAATCTCTACTACTTTTAAATGATTATTCGGTATAATTTTAATATTTGAGGAGGCACCTGTAGCTACACAAGCTTTTAAACATTTATATCATTTATATAAAAAAATAAAGCTTTTAAACATTTATACCATTTATAAAAAAAATAAAATTATGAAGCATAATTTGTAAACAAACTTGAACTCGATACTAATACTTTGTTGCATCTCTGGTTGCATGTATAGCAAGTGTCTGCATTGTAGTGGTTTTAACGTTGTGGAGGTAGAGGTGTAGGTCCTTTTTGTTTGGTTTGGTGGCAGTAATGGCTAAAACCAAGGTACAGGTGGTGCCGGAGGTAGGTGTTGGTGATCAATGTAGACAATGCTATAAATTTTCTGTCTAATGAGTGGAGTGTGCTAGTGTGGAAGTAGGCCACGTGGTGAGGAAGTAGTGTTATGGGGACCACAAAGAAGTTTCATACTGGTGGGGAAGCTAGGATGGTGAACACATTTTTTTCTATGTAATTGTGGTAATGGGTGGTGGACCTGGTGGTAATGGAGCGATGCTACCCTCATTGTGGCCATCAGTGTTGGTAGGGATACTAATGACATGATATTGGGGTGTCAATGACTGGTGAGGCTTTATTAAAAATTATAATCATTTGATTGTAGGGAAGATTTGAGATACTGCAAAAAGGAATATATCAGTTAACGTTTTTGTAACAGTTGCAATAATACAGAACTGATTTCTTTAACAAATGCAGGACGGGGGATCAGTTTTCTAGTTTGGTGGTAGTTGTGGTGATGTTGACAAGTGATCCAGTTTTAATTTGGTTGGAGTATTACCGGAAACCTGAGTACAGTAGTATTAAAAGTTCCAATGTACATGAATATGTTCGTCTTTCTGCATATATGACATGTAGAGAAAATTTAGGCAATTTTGTAGGATTATTTTTTGTAGTTGGTCTCTTTATTTTCCCTTACACCCCCCCCCCCCCAAAACACACTTCCCCTGTCCTTTCCCCCCATCATTGTCTTAAATACTGTTAGAAAACTTGATATTTGTTTTCTTTTTCCCTTTCCTCATCTATCAACTCATCCAAAAACTTATAAATCTTTATGATAGTATGCTTTATGCTTTATTCTTTATCAGCTTGCTCTTCCACTTAATGAATGGAATCAATCATTGGTCATTTTGGCTACTGCATTTCCTTCATCTGTCGATCAACTCAGATCTCTTGTGAAAATATGGAATGTATTGTTCGCTCTCTTAGTCTTAGATTTCATGTTTCTTCATTTGCTCTGAGCTCCTTGTCCCATTTGGGTTTGAAACCTTGAAACCCTAGAGACTGATAATGCTGGTAGCTTGACCTACCTATTAGTGATGGAACATCATTTACTTTTTGAGACCCATAGCATTAACCTTGTTTTTTTTTACTATAAAGTTATAACCCACATGCCAACTCCAATAGCTTCAAAAAATACTAAAATTTCAGAGGATGGTGAAGTGTGAACTCAACGCTCTGGCCGACTAATGTTGGACACTTGATTTTTTTATTTTATTTTTAATTTTTTTTATACTAGTAATAGCACATAAAGAAACTTTTGGAACGTCTGCTCTCGAAAGAGATGAGTATGTAGATATAAGTGGGTCGCTATTCGCTAAAGACCAAAAGAATATACTTGGTTTATTTAGTTAGTGTAAGTTGTCTGATGATTGAGTTATGCGATCTTCCATATTTTGTTTATATTACAAGGGATCAATCAGTAATGAGATTATAAGAATGGGGTATCTTCAGAAAATTTTATTTTCTAGTATAAACCCTGCCTAATGGTGACTTTTTGTATGGACGTATCATTTTCTTCTGCAATGTGACAGCTTCTTTCCTTTGCGTGTAGGTACCGTGCCATCACTAGTGCCTACTACCGAGGCGCTGTGGGTGCACTGCTCGTGTATGACGTAACTAGGCATTCCACATTTGAAAATATTGAACGATGGTTAAGGGAGTTGAGGGATCACACAGATCCCAACATTGTGGTCATGCTAATAGGTAACAAATCAGATCTTCGACACCTTGTGGCTGTATCAACGGAGGACGGGAAGTCCTTTGCAGAGAGGGAATCACTTTACTTCATGGAAACTTCTGCATTGGAAGCTACAAATGTGGACAATGCATTTGCTGAGGTCCTTACTCAGATTTATCGAATTGTGAGCAAGAAGGCCATGGAGACTGCCGAAAATGGAACTGCTTCCACTATTCCTTCCAAAGGAGAGAAAATTGATATGGGTAAAGATGTTACTGCTGTGAAGAAAGTTGGGTGCTGTTCATCCTAGTGTTTTGAACTGAGCTCAATAGGGTGTGGCTGGTTTGTTTTGCGGCATCTTTTCCATGTTCACCATGATTCTCTGATTTTAATTTTTTTTTTTTCTTTCCCAGAGGTGTCTATTTTAGAAGATAGGTTCTTGTTTTTATTCTCCGTTTACTTTTTAAAAGTACTGTTATTTCTGAATACTGAGGTTCAGTATATTAGAAAGTTAGTTTATTGCTTCTAGAGTAGTCTCACAAATAGTCTATGATATGTGTAGACAGAACCTTTTTTTATGTATACTGCTATGCTAGCTGGATTTGATTCTATCTTGTTTATCATTCAAGTTTTTGTTGTTTGAAATAGAATTACTGCATGTTTGGATTTGGGCTTTTGGAGCTTGATTTGGGCTTTTGGGGCTTTTAGAGTTTAGACTTCTTGTTCGTTTATATGATTTTATTCCAAACGTAATTTTTTTTAACTCATAAATGCAGTTTTTAAGCTTTAAACTTACCGCACTATTTTTTGTGCTGTGCATTTAGGCTTAAAAGTCGTCCAAATGCACTTTTTCAACGCACCAAATGCAGCGAAATGAACAAGTCCTGTTATGTTATGTTTGATAACTTAATACCAAATTTTGGGTATGAAATTGAATGCACATTTGTAATTGCATGAAATTGATATATTTTGTGTGTGTGTGTTTGTGTTTCTTAACTCAATTAACTAAATTATAAATATGGTAACTAAATTGTTAGCCCTTCAAATTCGGATTCATATTTATTTAACTAAATTTCATTTCCATAAACTTATAAATATGCTTTCAATACTAATTTTGAAGTTTGGTATCGAGTTGCCAAACATAGAGAAATTTGGTGCTCAGTTTTGATTCAAAGACTTGGAATTGAGTTTAAACATAGAGAAGCAAGGCAGGGTGAAGAAAACTACATGCTTATTTAGATATGAAGTCCTAGTTTAATGAAAATTAACTAGTCTATAAACTATAGGCAATATAACTTTTTCCAAACTTCATGTGGGCTGCTTTCAGTTTTATAACTTCAGATCTGATTAACCACTAATTAATTAAGTCCCATATTAATATATAGTACTGTAATTTTTGATGAAAGTTATTCACCCAATATATATTGCCATAACGGATAAGGAAGAAGAGAATCAAAAGTTGTTAATCATCTTTGACGTTTTCGCAGATTCGTATGAGACGCAATGTGCACGTGTAACACGATGGTTTGCGCATTTCATGCTAATAAAGGTCGCTACAAGTTAAAACCTTCAAAAATAAGATGATTTATAATTTACGATTTTATATATCGATTTTTTTATGAGTTACGTAGATAATTATAGTTAGTAATATTTTAATAATATATTTGATATGATGAGTTAATCTTATAATTCTATCCAATCACATGTATTAATATACGTTTAATTCGACAGAAAACTTTCGCAATACAAAAATGACTTTTATTTTATTTTTATTTTTTTAGCAAAATTAAGGATTACCCTATTCTAGTTGGTACCTTTTACTTATTACCCTATTAGACTTTTAAAATATACAACTGCTATGTTGATCTGATTAAAAAAAAAATTAATTGGATCATTCTGTTAAAATAATTGAACGTCCATCAAATTTGTTCACGTATTTTTATACGTGACAGGTAAAAGAAAAAGGAAAATGAAAGCGAAAATGATATGGATTGTCTTACGTGGTTTAGGCACCAAAACTGAGTCCTACTCCCTCTCCAACAGTCGTCGTTCCAGTCCTTTGACTACCCTACTCCCTTTCCAAGCACCGTCATTGCCGATGACGACATGTCTCTATCAAGCTCCCGACGAGGAAGGTTTCCTATTTGAAACGGTAGAGCAGAAGAATCCGTCATTGCCGCCTCCTTGACCCTTCTTTCGGCATCGATCACCCTCAATTCCAATTGAGTAAATATGAATCCCATATACATCTATTTCCTTTAATTTCCCTTCAATTTCCTTTATATATCCTACATTTATTTCATATTTCTTTCTTATAATATGAATACCAGAATTTGTAATTATAGGCAAGATGAAACCCTAATAAAAAATCTCATTTTTTTAATTTTTTTTTTTTCTAAATTCCCTTTGAATTTGATGGAGCCATATATGTGACCTAATAATTGGAGAGAAACCCCAACTTAAAATTTGATCTTGATTTCACCTTTTATGAAGAAACCCATGATCTTTCCTCAAAAATATCTCCACGAATCCAAAGCTTGATTTCAACTCTGCTAAAGAAACTTATGAAGTTTTCCTTAAAAATCACAAAATCCAACTATGGACTTGATCAGGGAGGTGAAGTTGCGTGAAATTTTTGAAGATGGACGTAGATGATGGAGGTAGTAGGAGGTGATGGCGCCCATGGAAGGTGACAATGACAAGGAGGAGATGACCAAAGAGAAGATAATTTATGTCTGCTTTTCATTTTTTTTTTATCTTTGCCCAGTCAATGGTCACACCATTATTTTTTTCTTTTTCCTTATACTTTTCTTATCAAGTTAACCCCCGTTCATTTATTTTAACAAAATGGTCTAATTTTAATTTTTTAATTAATTCAATGTGATAATTACATTTTTTTTAAATTTAATGGGGTAATAAATAAAAGGTGCCAAATATAATGGGGAATTCCTTAGTTTTGCCCCTTTTTTTGTTTTGTTTTTGAAGTCTCACTTTTTGAAAAATATAATATAATGCATAATCAAATACATAACGAAAGAAATAAGCTTCTGATAATAGAAGAAATAAACTCACTTAAGTGAGAATTGAACCTAAAATTTAAATGTCAGATACTTAAATCTTAAACACTAGGCTAATATCTCATCGGCGAGAATCTTTTGTTAATGATGCAATTATGATGTTAATAGTTCAACTACTTACGTCCCTACTAGAATTTAAATATGCTTATATTCTCTTATGTCACCATCTCAAATAATTAATCTCCTTCAGTGTTCTTAGCTAGCTAAGCAAGGCCATCCTGTGGATTAACATGTACAACTAAAATATAAACATCGTCAGTTACTACCTACCAAAATACTAACACTATGCCAGAAATCTAGAAAAACAAAAAATTAGAGAAGAAAAGTCTAGCCATCATTGGTGAAAAGTCAATTTTTGTTCATTTGACTTTTAAGGCCATCCTTAGTGCAGTATAGAAAGTCAGACTCCTCAAATTTTACTCTACTTTTTAGTCTAGCCTCTATTTTAGGTAGGAGTGTAATAGAAAAAAAATTGTTGATCTTATCAAAATGGAGAAGAAAAAAAAATCATTTTTAGTGATTGGACTCATAATTACACAAAGGAAAATAACAAAAATATGTGAATAAGGTTACAATTAAGATACCTCAATCAACTATCCCACATGAATTTATAAATTATGTTATTATGTCTAATCGTAATATGAATCTATATTTTTATTGCAAGATATAGCAAGACTAGGCAAATATAAAAGTTAGTTCAACTCTATCTTGCACAAGGAATTAACTGTTACGGTACTATTTTTAGTGTATAAATGCATATTTATTTGTTTTGTCCTAAGTTTATTTAGACAGTCACAGTCAGTCTGCTAAATTTATTACAAGTGAAAATTAATTGTATAATTATTTTTAGATTTTGCTAAAAATATTGAAAAGTGAAATTTTTTTTACTAAGGCTATATAAATTTATTGCTGAGAAATTCCCATCATATAAGAGGTTTAGACAATGGGATAAAGAATTACAAAGTCAATGATGCATACAAAATCTGAGTACTAAGGCCATGTTTGTTTGCAAGGATTATAATCCGGGGATTATAATCCCATGGATTATAATCCCAAGACTATTAATCCTAGGATTAAATAGTCCTAGTCACATGTTTGTTTTTTATGGGATTATTCATGGGATAACTTAAAATAATCTCATGTTATGTTTTAATCCTTCATGATGGGAATATAATACCTAGCTAGACATGGTATTAAATAATCCCTCATCTTAAGCTATTTTATAATCCTTGGACTAATAGTCCCAAGCTCAAATTTAAAAACAAACAAGACACTTGGGATTAATAGTCCTATCCCAAGTGTAATCCTTGCAAACAAACATAGCCTAAGAGATCACTCCCACTCAATAGTGCTATTTCTAACTATTACTTATGGATGAGAAATTATTTGTCCAGTTATAAAAAGCTGTTAAGATAATTGTCTTTCAAGTCATAAATTATGATTTCAAAATTCTTTAAACAAATTGAACTCTTTGGGATTACTCGGGACGGCAACCAAAGGGAAAATAAAAATGAATACATCAATAACAAAAGAAAAATTGCCTATTTTCTCCTTTTATATCGCATATCATAATTCTAAATAATCCACAATTCCATAAAAAAATGAAATAAATAAATAAATAATAATGCCACATTAATTTAATTTTCCCTTCTCATTTAAAGTTAAACTCTAAAAGATGCCAAAGAGATGAACATTGTAAATAAGGGACAGGTTGCTAATTTACACTGAGAACAAGACATAATCCCGAATGAAACGTTTTTAATTTATTACTCACTACACTGAAATCTAGGCAAATTTGAAGAAAATACAATTTAAATAATAAATTAAAAATGTTTCTTTTTGTGTCTTTAGGCGAAAGATACGTACTTCTTGGTAGTAGTAACAATTAATTTGTAACAAAGACAAACGTGGCGGCGACAAGTGTCCAATTTGATCTACCCGGTGGTCCTACACAAGGGTGTCAAACTACACCGCCGGCGTTCCTCCTCTCTCCCCATCACACCTCGCCGGAACACCACCGAACACTCCGGCAGCTCCCCGAGATCTGCAAACAATGGTTCATCCTCCTCCCTTGTTGAAAAAATTGTTGCTATGTCAGCATCTCCAATACAATCTCTAGCTAAAAATGGACTCTCTAGCATGGTGGAGGAATTTGAATCCAAATCCATGAACCACCCGAATTCCGAAATTAAGGATCCTTCAAGATTGTTGAATTTTTCATCCATTGGGAAAATTGTGGGGTTTTGATCATCTTCTTCAAAATTTGGAGTTGTGACATTTGTTGATGAAGTACTAATACTCGCGATGGTGGATGTAGTAATATCTTGATTGTTGTTGTTGCGATTTTGATTTTGATTGTGATTATTTCTAGAAACCGGCCATGGGTGGTTATGCTCACAAGAATACGTTACCATTAACATGGTAGGGTCGGCTCGACTGCGCTCGACTTGCTTTCGTGCTGGACACCCTTTTGAGCTACTACATCTATAATAACCCCTGTCGAATCAAATTGCAATTCCGAATTAATCTTGATATATATATATATATATATATATATATATATTAAATCAAATAAATGGATATTTCATTTTAATGTTATGTCACACATTGTCAATAATAAATGATGATTTTGTAATTTATAACAAGAGTACTGAAAAATCATATTGATTGTCACATCATGTAACAATAATAGGGGCATCGATCAATTTCATTAATGAGAAAGAAAATGGAGGATTAATTATGTACCTTGGGTAAGGAGAGCCTTTGATGGGCTTTTGGCCATACTTTCTCCAAGCCCAAGAATCGGACGGTGGAGTACTCATCTCGCCTTTAAGCCGGGACCCTTCAACGTCTTTGATTGGCACGGACACCACTCTTTTCTGCATAGCCCGCCGACTGAAACAAATGAATACACTCATGCACATTTACTACAATAATGAAACCCTAACAAATTTTGTATCTTCTTCCATTTCATCTTCTTCCTTCTTTTTAGTTTTATCTTTCGATAAAATTCTTAACGAAAATCGGATAAAACAAGGACTAGGAAGATGTTCGAATTATGTTAGATTTATATATCCATAGAAATTAAACTAACCTTCTTCTAGGAGAGGAGGTAGAAATCATCTTGCTGTCACTAAACATGCCGGAAGGCGGCGACTCGTAGCTATTTTCCGGTGAGTTTTCGTAGTCTTCTTGCTCGCTGACAAACGGGTTGATTTTGCCGTCCATGAAAATAAGCTCTAATAGATCAATACAAAAGTTTCTTTTTTGGTAAAATTAAGGAAATACAAAAGGTTGATGGCTATATATATATATATGTAAATATTTGTGATGGATGTTCTCAAGGATGAAGCATTTAAAAGTGGTTAAGGGTGGATAGAGAAAGGGAAGAAGAAATGGGGGAAGGTGGTGAAAGACTGGCTGGTTGTTTTAATATATGGGGGACCTAAGGGCTGACAGATGGGTAATGGTATAGTTTATAGAGGACGTGCAAGCAAATGTGAAAATAATCCAAATACCTTATTATTATATTTCAATGTGAAAGCTACCCCAAAGTTGATTTTGAATACTCTAATCTAATCTAATCTTGAGATTTTTTGGCACTTCTCTTGATGGATTAATGGGGCTCATCCCTTTCTAAACCCCAATTTTGCCCTCATATTATATGCTTAATATCTTTATGAATACTTATTACTCAATTAATTTTATGTGCACTATTTAATAACAACTAAAGAATTTAAGAGAAAATCAAATAATTTGAATTATATCAACAGATTGTATAACATGTCTTTATTACGAGTCTTGCTACACTTGCAAAAAATTCTTATAAAAATTAGTTTACAAAATGATGTGTCAAAGTTTAATTAGTAGACGATTCACTATATAAAGGTGGGTCTAGTGATCGTAACAAACCAAAACCATACACATCATTTTGTATCTTCTTTTATAACAATTCGTTAATCACAGTAGCATTATTGTTTTATTATTTACTATGGTAAAACTGTTTAATTAATCTTATTAGATTTTAATTTTCTTGATTTTTTCTTAAATTTTCTATGTGACATATTGTTATTAAACGTTATAAAGCAGTAACTTCTGGTGCTATCCTTAAATAATTTATTCTCTTCTACTTGTCTTATAGATTAAAGACGTTTTTTGTTGCGTAGTTAAAAAAAAAAGGAAAAATCAATATTACGAGAATAACTGGATTACTTGCAAAGTTGCAATTCACTATTGACTGTGAACTCAGTCAGATATGATTCCTTTTTTCCCCTATTTTTTGGGTGCAACAGGCAGATATGGTTCATTCATAAAGAGTGCCCCAATCAGTTTCACCCTTATAATTATCATAGTATTGATTAATAATATTGAGCTCTGTGTTGAATAAATTAAAAAAGAGCCAATTTTATTCAGTTCACGTGGTCTTTTGATGCTATGAAGGAGAAACTGAGAAAGAGTAATGGCAATGTTAAATATGTCTACTAAATTATTTGTTCATTGAATGTTTCTTTGATGTGATGTCATCCCGTGTTCCACCTTTCTTTTCAAGCGTACGCACCCTCTTAAAAGCTTGCCCCATTTTGCAAGTCAATTTGTTTAATCATAAGTCAATTAATCCCTTTCTTGACAGTGCCGTTTAATATTGATTTCATATCGTATTATTAATTTATTGATATGTTATCTTTGATTTTTTGGGTACTAAATAATGTTATCCAGATGATCACAAAAAAAAAAAAATTTGTGTTATAATATTGATGACGCTATATTCTCTAGTTGTATGTCTCTGGTGTGGGTTTCGACTCCTTAGGACCTGCACGAACGTCCTTATGGTGGATAACAACATTGGCTGCCATAGGACGTCCTCAATATGGTTGTTAATAAGTGGAGAGAGAAATATAATATCAATTTTAAAAATTTCAAGCGTAGAAATGAGTGTTTAATCTCTGCGCAGTGACTAGCTATCCTGTTTATATGAGATAACCTTAAAAAGTCCCGTCAGACATGTCTCATCGAAGAACAGTTGTGACTGACCCACGTGGGGTGCTTAGAGTTATCCTATCATAAGAAAGTTGCGCTGCCCTATACTCTACACAAGTAGTTGATGTGATTTTTCAAAAGGGTTCCAGCTGTCTACCTCTACGTCCGATCACCTCCCATGCATCAAGTGGGGTCTTGTCATAAGTGGATTTGACATTGACTTTAGATCAAGTGATTTGGCCTTCAGACCTTTGATCATTTGGGCCTGAGAGTCCACGTACTAACAAATATATATATATATATATATATATATATATATATATGAGCTATATGTAGTTACACAGCTGTGTAGTGCATAATTGTAACACCCCCTTCCCAAAAAATAGGAAAGGGAGGTCACGTGCAAAGCACAACAGAACTAACAAAATAAATCAATAGCTCAACGCCTCAAAATAAAACTCCAATAATAATAATCTCCAAAAGTCAACTGGATCAAACCACAATTTAAAAATAATTATTACAGCTCCAATAACTGAATATCTCCATAACACAAATCAAAATACCAAAGCCTAAACAAAATATCTAAACCACTTGGATAAAAGAAAATTCTCGTCACACTTGCCCTTGATCCCCCTGATTACCTGCCGGAAGGAAAAACACAGCATGAGCCAATTGCCCAGTACAGATATATAGTACAAAAATAATGAACTGAATTAACTAAATCAATTACTGAACTGAACCGAACAAAACTAACACAACGAAGTAATAGGCTGAATCAAATGGTTGGGTGTTATTTCATACCGAGCTCAAAAATATAGCTTGCCACATAGACAAGTCAAATAATGCCACATAGGCAATCACACATTGGACCGCGAATCCAAATGCATGCAAAATCGGAAGGCGTGTTCGGCACAACATCACCAATCCGCAGAACAGAACAGAAAACTAGGGTCGACCCATACGCCTCTCACAACAAATCACCAAATGGCCAACTCCCATCGGAGCACAAAACAGAGACGCCGTGGACTAATCACACTGCCACGGAAGTGTCATGTCTCTCGTGCCAAGACGACATGCCTGTGGTACCCCCACAGGTGGTTATAGCTCAAGTATACCCTACGGTATATTCTAACAAAATATGATGTCACAACACATGCGACATAATATCAACAAACCAGGGGTTCTAATATGTATATGTCAATTCAAAACAAATCATCGATACAAGCCTCCAAAATATATTGACATATACATTTCTACAAATATCAAAATAAATACTAGACATGATAATCTAACTCAAAGAGTACAAATACGAGTTCTATGTATCAACGCTAAAATAAAACTATTATATTAATTTCACATGAAACAATTATGTGAATTAATAACGAAATTCAAAACGAGGAACAAAACGAATTAATTAAATTTCAGAAGAGTATCGCTGAAGGAGTACGGAATCCGTACCTGGAGTAAGCAATGTAATACCCAGATTATAATTCCAAATATTATTCGTTAAATTCTTTTTGTCCGAGCTAAATACACAAATAAAAATAAATGTAAGTTTAATAAAAATTAACATATTAGTATACTAAAGTTTTTTTCATGTTATTAAGTATTCTGATTATTAACATATATAATATATACACATATATATACATATAAAAGTCAGATTACTAACATATATATTATATACATATATATATATATATATATATATAATACTACTAGAAAACATACACAGACACACACGGATATATATATACATACATACATATATATATATATATACATACATATATATATATATATATATATCATATATTACATACTTAGAAACATACACACGGATATATATATATATATATATATATATACATATATATATCATATATATATAGTTTATACAATTCAGTGCTTCCTAGAATTTTAAAATCCGAACAGGAGCATTGAAAAGCTTTAAATAAATAAACTATTAATCAATTCAATTAAACTCATTCCATGCTCTCTAAATTCATATAGTATGCATACATGATATAGATTACAAATATAGTTACTAATAATATTAAAATTAATTCATTCCATAAAGTCATTATACAACTCTTGCATATTATGCAAGCTTTCTTATACTACAATTTACTACTGCCATATTTAATAATAAGAAATAATCATATATATATACTCCCTCCTCTACCAATTTATGCAGTACAATAATAATACCAAAACCATTAATAACATTTCATCATTTGTTTATATGTATGAGGACAAAAGCTTTAAACATATATACATACATAATTTTTACAATTGATTACATTAATATAACAGAAAATAAATATACACACCTTAACTGAGTTCACTTCCTCTTTCTTCTTAATTCAATCTTTCTACTATGTTGTCTATTAATGGCAGCCGCACACTGCTTCTCCCTTTTTTTTTCTCTTCAGTATGCAATAGATAAGAGAGAAAACGAATTGGGTCTATGAATGTAAGAGAGAGAAAAGAGAAAGGAAAATGTTTGCTGATATAGAGAGAAAAGGAGATGAATGAGAAATAATTCATTAATATTTTATTAATATTCTCATCTTTTCAATCTGCTTTAGCCGAAAGGTGAAGGAAAAAGGGAGTTGAGTGGAATGCTTTAATAATTTACTCCTTTCTCTTTGTGTCAGGCATTACAATACCTCCCCCTTAAAAAGGATTCCGTCCCCGGAATCAAAAAAAGGAACGAACCTAGTTATCGAAAAGATGTGGATACTTCGCTCGAATCGATTCTTCCATTTCCCAAGTAGCTTCCCGCTCCGAATGGTTCCTCCACAAAACCTTAACAAACGGAATTGTCTTCCTCCTCATAATCCTCTCTTGACGGTCCAAAATTGTCTCGGCTTGCTCTTCACACGTAAGATCCTCCTGAATCTTATCGAATGGATATTGCACCACATGCAACGGATGATAATGGTAACTCCTCAACACCGACACATGGAACACATTATGAACATGAGCTAACTGTGGAGGCAAAGCTAACCGATATGCAACCTCACCAACCTTCTCCAAAACCTCAAAGGGGCCAATATAACGCGGACTAAGTTTCCCTTTCAACCCAAATCGCCGAATACCCTTCCAAGGAGAAACTTTTAAAAACACATGCTCACCAGGTTCAAACTCTAAGGTCCTCCTATGCTTATCAGCATAACTCTTCTGTCGTGATCGAGCCGACTGTAATTTTTCCTTAGCCACTGCTACCTTCTCCGTAGTGATTTGAACTAATTCAGGCCCTTCTATGGCCTTCTCACCAACCTCATCCCAACAAGTTGGTGCCCGACACTTCCTACCATACAACGCCTCAAATGGAGCCATCCCAATACTTGCATGCCAACTGTTGTTATAAGCAAACTCAACTAGACTCAAGTAATCATCCCAATTTCCTGACCACTCTAGTGCACAAGACCTCAACATATCCTCCAACGTTTGAATAGTCCGCTCGGATTGCCCATCGGTTTGTGGATGGAAAGAAGTACTAAAGTTGAGCCGAGTGCCCCAAGCTCGTTGAAACCCTTTCCAAAACCGTGAAGTGAACCGCGGGTCCCGATCTGAAACAATAGATATCGGAGTACCATGAAGTCTAATAATCTCCTGCTGAAAAATCTGTGCCAACCTATCCACTGAGTAACCCTCATGGATAGCCAAGAAGTGTGCCGATTTGGTCAACCGGTCCACCACAACCCAAATGGCATCATTCTTCCTGAAAGTCTTCGGCAAACCAGTCACAAAGTCCATCGTGATATCCTCCCACTTCCAAACCGGTATGTCTAACTGTTGCAACAAACCACTAGCTCGTTGATGTTCTATCTTCACTTGTTGACAAGTAAGGCACTTACCCACATATTCAGCCACGTCTCGCTTCATCCCATTCCACCAAAAATTCTCCTTCAAATCCCTGTACATCTTTGTGGAACCTGGATGAATAGAAAATGGCGAACTATGGGCTTCAGCCAACACAGCTTCCCGAATGGTTGAATCCGACGGTACACACAACCGCTTACCCAACCAAATCACACCATGGTCATCAATACGAAACTCGGGTTGCTTGCCCTCCTCTATGTTTTGCGTCATACCCCACAATTCCCCATCCTCCTTCTGAGCTTCTTTAACCCGTGAGATAAGAGATGGCTCTACTCTCATACCTGTCAAAATCCCATCTGATCCTTGCACATAAAACTCCAACTCTTGCCGCTCCATATCCGAAATAAGTTGAGGTTGTGTAATAAGGGTTGCTACACTTCCTGAGTTCTTTCGGCTAAGAGCATCTGCAACCACATTTGCCTTCCCCGGGTGATATTGTATTCTCGCATCATAATCTTTTAGAAGCTCCAACCAACGTCTCTGCCTCATGTTAAGCTCCTTTTGAGTGAAAATGTATTTAAGACTTTTATGATCGGTGAAGATATCACAAGTCTCTCCATACAAATAGTGCCTCCAAATTTTTAAGGCAAAGATTACTGCTGCCAACTCCAAATCATGAGTGGGGTAGTTCACCTCATAAGGTTTAAGCTGCCTAGAAGCATAAGCAATCACCTTACCATGTTGCATCAAAACACACCCCAAACCTTTCTTAGAAGCATCACTATAAATCTGATAACCTCCTGTCCCCGACGGCAATGTGAGTATTGGAGCTGTCACAAGTCGCTTCTTCAACTCCTCAAAACTCTTCTCACGTTCCTCATTCCACACAAACTTGGTTCCCTTTCTCAACAAGTGAGTCAATGGCAAGGCAAGTAAAGAGAACCCTTCCACAAATCGCCTATAGTACCCTGCCAAACCCAAGAAACTCCTAACTTCTGTCACTGTAGTAGGTCTCGGCCAATTAGTGATAGCCTCAACCTTCGCAGGATCCACCTTAATGCCTTCAGCAGACACAACATGGCCCAAAAATGCAACTTGCTCCAACCAAAATTCGCATTTAGAGAATTTAGCATACAACTTCTCTTTCCGTAAAATTCCCAAAACTGTACGAAGATGTCCTTCATGCTCCTCTCTAGACTTTGAGTAAACCAAAATGTCATCAATAAAGACAATAACATATTGGTCCAAGTACTCTCTGAACACCCGATTCATCAAATCCATAAACACCGCCGGAGCGTTAGTTAACCCAAATGACATCACCAGAAACTCGTAATGCCCATAGCGAGTGCGAAAAGCTGTCTTAGAGATATCATCATCCCTTACCCTCAATTGATGATAACCTGACCTCAAGTCTATCTTCGAAAAATACTTTGCCCCTTGAAGTTGGTCAAACAAGTCATCAATCCTCGGCAATGGATACCGATTCCTGATGGTAATCTTGTTCAACTCCCTGTAGTCTATGCACAACCTCATAGATCCATCTTTCTTCTTTACAAATAAAACCGGAGCACCCCATGGTGAAACACTAGGCCGAATAACACCACGATCTAGCAGCTCCTGCAATTGCTCCTTCAACTCTTGTAATTCCAACGGTGCCATCCTATACGGTGCCTTAGAGATTGGCTCCGCACCAGGAACAAGCTCGATGGTAAACTCAACTTCCCGTTGTGGTGGCAACCCTGACAATTCATCAGGAAATACATCGGAAAAATCACGAACAACCGGAACATCCTCAATACGAGACTCACCCATAGAGGTATCATTCACAAACGCCAAATACCCCTCACAACCCTTTGCCATCAATTTCCCAGCCTTCAAAGCTGAAATCAACTTCACCACTCTACTTGGTTGTGAACCTTGAAACACGAACTCCGGAGACTTCACATCTCCAAATATAACCTTCTTCGTTTGACAATCGATAGTGGCATGATACTTATCCAACCAGTCCATTCCAAGAATTACATCAAAATCGTGCATACCCATCGGAAAAAGATTAGCCCTACAAATTTTATCTCCAAAACTGATCGGACACTCTCGATACAATTCAGAAATAACTACAGAAGTCCCCATCGGGGTAGCAATAGACATAACAAAATCTAAAGACTGAGGTGGCACACCAAGGTGCCGAACAAAAGACTGAGCTACAACTGAATGAGTAGAACCAGTATCAAATAAAACAGAAGCCTCACGATTGCCAACTAAAAGAGTGCCAGAAATAATACCTGGCGCACCTGCTGCCTGGTTATATGTAATGGCAAACACTCGACCACCCTGACGTTGACCTCCATTGTCACCATTATTACTGCCTCCACCATTACCACGTGGCCCAGTACAATCTCTAGCAATATGACCCATCTGTCCACACAAGAAACATGCACCAGAAACTCTATGGCACTGCCTCCCCGGATGATTACCCCCACAAGTAGCACAAGGAACTATCGGAATAAGATTAGGGTTACTCCCATTAGCTGGTCCTGGGTAACGACCCTGATTCTGCCCTTGGTGACGATTCTGCCACTGCTGGCGATTTTGACCTTGCTGAGGTAGCTGAAGTTGACGATTCTGCCCCTGCTGAGGCAATTGCTGATAACCCTTGTTCTGATTTTGACCTCGCCATTGCCCCTGCTGACCACCACGGTTCCTATTCCACTGACCACCCTGATTCCTCCCATGTTGACCCGAAGCTTGACCCTGCTGATCATCTCTGTCCCTCTTCCGACTCCCTTCTGGTTTAGAAGATCGAAAGTCTTGTCGCTCCATCTCAATATTTTTGGCTGCATTAGCCACTGCCGACACATCTGCAAATTTGCTGTTAATGAGATGTTGACGATACTTATAATGAATTCTCCACTTAAACTTCTCTGCCTGTTCCGCTGCAGTCCCTGCAGAGGTTCCTGCAAAGCCTGCCAACCTGATGAACCTCGTCATAAAGTCCATAATAGATTCATCGTCTTTCTGCCGAATAGATAGATACTCTCTACCATATGCCTCCTTATCAGCAGCTGGGAAATACTGTTGATAAAAGACCTCACAAAACTCTGCCCAACTAAGTGTCTCAGCATAACCATCACCCTTTGTTGTTTTCATCGTCTTCCACCACCTCTGAGCATCCCCTTCTAGCTTATAAGCTGCAAGCAACACTTTATGATTATCTGAGCACCCCAACACATCAAAAATCTTTTCCAGATGTGCCATCCAGTTCTCTGCATCAATTGGGGTCGGAGCTGAACTAAATGAACGTGGCTTCTGCTTCTGAAACCTTTCTAACCATACATACATTGGAACCACAGGCTGATCAAGACCGACTGCATTCCCTTCATCTCCGTTAACGTGTGAACCATTAACTCCCGGGTTCCCCTGCTCAGGATTTTCTGGCGGTTGCTGCATTGCCTGAAAAACCTGTGCCACCAGTTGCGGTAAGGCCTGATTAACTGCCTGACTCACTAAGGCAGCCAATTGAGCATTGATCTGATTATTCGGTTGTTCATTAGCTTGCGCACTGGGTTGGCCCTCACTACTTCCTCCATTGTTACCTCGCCTCCCAGTAATTCTAGCGGATCTACGAGCCATCTAAGAAAGAGATCAACGAATAGAAGTAAAACAATTTAGAGACAGATTAAAAAAAAAATATAGCTGATATGAAAGTTGAACAAAAATCAAACGAAACAAAACCTAACCCAGAAGTCTACCCATAGCTCACAGGTCAAACCTAAATAGGTCTTCTACAAGAAAGAACCTAAGCTCTGATACCAACTCTGTAACACCCCCTTCCCAAAAAATAGGAAAGGGAGGTCACGTGCAAAGCACAACAGAACTAACAAAATAAATCAATAGCTCAACGCCTCAAAATAAAACTCCAATAATAATAATCTCCAAAAGTCAACTGGATCAAACCACAATTTAAAAATAATTATTACAGCTCCAATAACTGAATATCTCCATAACACAAATCAAAATACCAAAGCCTAAACAAAATATCTAAACCACTTGGATAAAAGAAAATTCTCGTCACACTTGCCCTTGATCCCCCTGATTACCTGCCGGAAGGAAAAACACAGCATGAGCCAATTGCCCAGTACAGATATATAGTACAAAAATAATGAACTGAATTAACTAAATCAATTACTGAACTGAACCGAACAAAACTAACACAACGAAGTAATAGGCTGAATCAAATGGTTGGGTGTTATTTCATACCGAGCTCAAAAATATAGCTTGCCACATAGACAAGTCAAATAATGCCACATAGGCAATCACACATTGGACCGCGAATCCAAATGCATGCAAAATCGGAAGGCGTGTTCGGCACAACATCACCAATCCGCAGAACAGAACAGAAAACTAGGGTCGACCCATACGCCTCTCACAACAAATCACCAAATGGCCAACTCCCATCGGAGCACAAAACAGAGACGCCGTGGACTAATCACACTGCCACGGAAGTGTCATGTCTCTCGTGCCAAGACGACATGCCTGTGGTACCCCCACAGGTGGTTATAGCTCAAGTATACCCTACGGTATATTCTAACAAAATATGATGTCACAACACATGCGACATAATATCAACAAACCAGGGGTTCTAATATGTATATGTCAATTCAAAACAAATCATCGATACAAGCCTCCAAAATATATTGACATATACATTTCTACAAATATCAAAATAAATACTAGACATGATAATCTAACTCAAAGAGTACAAATACGAGTTCTATGTATCAACGCTAAAATAAAACTATTATATTAATTTCTCATGAAACAATTATGTGAATTAATAACGAAATTCAAAACGAGGAACAAAACGAATTAATTAAATTTCAGAAGAGTATCGCTGAAGGAGTACGGAATCCGTACCTGGAGTAAGCAATGTAATACCCAGATTATAATTCCAAATATTATTCGTTAAATTCTTTCTGTCCGAGCTAATTACACAAATAAAAATAAATGTAAGTTTAATAATAATCAACATATCAGTATACTAAAGTTTTTTTCATGCTATTAAGTATTCTGATTATTGACATATATAATATATACACATATATATACATATAAAAGTCAGATTACTTACATATATATTATATACATATATATATATATATATATATAATACTACTAGAAACATACACAGACACACACGGATATATATATACATACATACATATATATATATATATACATACATATATATATATATATATATATATATCATATATTACATACTTAGAAACATACACACGGATATATATATATATATATATATATATATATATACATATATATATCATATATATATAGTTTATACAATTCAGTGCTTCCTAGAATTTTAAAATCCGAACAGGAGCATTGAAAAGCTTTAAATAAATAAACTATTAATCAATTCAATTAAACTCATTCCATGCTCTCTAAATTCATATAGTATGCATACATGATATAGATTACAAATATAGTTACTAATAATATTAAAATTAATTCATTCCATAAAGTCATTATACAACTCTTGCATATTATGCAAGCTTTCTTATACTACAATTTACTACTGCCATATTTAATAATAAGAAATAATCATATATATATACTCCCTCCTCTACCAATTTATGCAGTACAATAATAATACCAAAACCATTAATAACATTTCATCATTTGTTTATATGTATGAGGACAAAAGCTTTAAACATATATACATACATAATTTTTACAATTGATTACATTAATATAACAGAAAATAAATATACACACCTTAACTGAGTTCACTTCCTCTTTCTTCTTAATTCAATCTTTCTACTATGTTGTCTATTAATGGCAGCCGCACACTGCTTCTCCCTTTTTTTTTCTCTTCAGTATGCAATAGATAAGAGAGAAAACGAATTGGGTCTATGAATGTAAGAGAGAGAAAAGAGAAAGGAAAATGTTTGCTGATATAGAGAGAAAAGGAGATGAATGAGAAATAATTCATTAATATTTTATTAATATTCTCATCTTTTCAATCTGCTTTAGCCGAAAGGTGAAGGAAAAAGGGAGTTGAGTGGAATGCTTTAATAATTTACTCCTTTCTCTTTGTGTCAGGCATTACAATAATCATTATATATAACGATGGGTAAACCGTTGTTATAGTCCAAAAAAATCACCGCTATAACCGACTGTGCACTACACAACTGTATATATACATTTTCCCCTATATATATATACATAATTATGTACTTTTTAATATTAGAGGATAAAAGTTATCAACGATGTTCTAGCTCAAGATGGTTAGGGTTTTAAATGTTACCATAGATGTATATTCCTCTGCAGTAGATATGACTTTACTTCCTCAAGTTTTGATGTTAAATTTTAAGTCCTATCGATTTAGACTTGAAAATTTAATCATTTATATATATATATATATATATATATATATATATATATAAACATCATATACCACTTAAATTAAAACTTTTCAATAAAAGACAATATCACTAACCTTATTTAACCATATACCTTAAGTAGGTAGAAAAAAATTTAACAATTTTGTAAAACAAAACATGATCATCAATCCAAGTCATGCAAATTATTTTTGATTTTGTGAATAATATACTAACAAAGTAAGTGACAAACATTTCGGTCACTAGGTAAGCGATAAATGTATAGACTCAACATAACTAGCTAGTTTGGTAAGATTTTGTCTTAATACACTGATTATAATTTATTCATTTATTTTAATTAAGATGGCTAGAATAGAAAATGAAACAAGGGCAGATCCATGTTGCACCAGTGGGGTCTAATATATATATAATGGAAGAATCATTCAAACTTATTCTATTGTTCTATTACACAATTACGTTACCATAAAAGCCTACATTACAGCAGCACATGGTCACTCAAACCAACAAAATCATCACTAAATGTAATATGCAAGACAGAATCATAGGATCATTTCGGCCTGGTTATACATTCATTCTGAACAATAATTACCCTTCTTCCCAAGTTGTACAATCGGGATGGTATATATATGTCTCACTCGCTTCAAAATTTGAAAAATGAGAAAAAAAAAACTTTTTGACAAAAGAATTAAAATAAACATCTCATACAATGAAAATAAATTCCTTCTCTATCTTATATGAGGAGAGCTATGGGAGAGAGTTGATGTTATTAGAAAAGTATTTAGCATTTGATTTATTAAATATATTCACATTGTGATAAAAAAAAATTTTTGACAAGATGGGAGCAGCGCCGTTCCTGAAATTTTGATGGCCCAGGTCGAAAAATGAAATCGAGGCCATTTTCAAAACATTGTCTTCACTAAAAAAAATAAATAAATAAAAAATACAAGCTCTATCCAAAAAAGAAAAGAAAGTAATAGACGTAGCTGCGTAGGTTAATATTATTATTATTTTTAATTGGTTTAGTTTGGACTTCAATACTATATTAGAGTTGGCCCAATTGAGTCCTTAAAAATTTATTGAATTTTAAAAATTACTTTTATATACCTATATCATTATATATTTATATTTTTAATTTCATATATATATATATATACATATATATATATATATATATGTATATATATAATTTGGGGTCCCCCTAATTGGGTCTCAGGGCGGGCGACCCTCCCACCTGTGCTTAAAAACGGCCCTGGATGGGAGATGGGTTTGCCCGTGCTAAAACTGACATTGTGTTTGTAAGTTCGGAAAGAAAAGAGTTTAAATTTTATGAGAGAAAAGAGAGGGTGAGAAAGCAAATTTATTTTTTTCTTTATAATTGCGAGTTTTTGAGAAAATTTGAACATACATTGTTATTTTACCATTATGATATTATATTTGAGAAATCATTATAAAAATATTTTTGATATTTTAATATGTCATCTAATTTTTTTTGATAAATCTCTTCCCAAAATTTCTAAAGTTTGAAAGCAGATTTGGAAAGAAAATTTGAGAGGTAACTTGTTCAAATGTTTCTCCTTTTCTTTTATTTTTTCTCCTTAAAAAAACTAACAATATAAGAAATTTTTACTTCCTCCCTTGAACCTTAATTTTCTATTCTCTTTAAACCTTACAAACACAGTGTAAGGGAGCAAGTAAAATGCCTACTGGATAGTGTTTTATAATATCAACAAATTGTCAGGAAAAAAAATAAAAATCTAATCATCTGGGATGAAGCAACTTGATTTAATTTTATTTATTGTTTAATTTATTTATAGATCCTTCTCTGACTTTCTTCACCCACATGTTGCATCCCTACATAAAAAAAGAATTTATTATATTTGTATTCTAAATTAATAAATGTGTATTAATTCTTCATTTTCAAGTTTTCTCACTACCAGGATCTATTAAGGGGAAACTTCCTCATGGTTTCGCCTTTTAGTCTTTTGACAGTTTTCTCTTGGAAGTCACTCCCTACACATGCATATTACTTCCCTCTGTCCCAATGGAATTGTACAAATTTTTAAATAACAAATGAAAAAAGAATGATGTTTTCCCCACACTATAGTACATTAATTTAAAATTATTATTTGGGATAACCTTTTTTTTTTTTTTTTTCTGTGACCATGAATCCTAACTTCCGTTTTAGATCTGAGGAGAGTTCTCTTATTTTTGGAAAAACTCTCCCATAAATTTCTTTTCTTTTGCTTTCTATTACAAAATAATAATCAACTTATTATCCCTTTTCATGAAATTTGTTTTTCTCTTTGTGAGATTTGTTTTCTCCACGAGATAATGTATTTTTTTCCCTTTTTATGAGAGAATTTCATTATCATCTCTTGTGAGATTTGTTTTCTCAATTATTGGGATTATTTAATTTTTCAATTGTGAGAATTTTTCGGTGTACGGATTAATAAAGATAGATTGATTAGACTTGGATGTAGCGTTATTATGGCAACTTGTTACTCCGTTACTTGTGTTGAAAAACTGTTTAAATCTGCATTTCGATTATCATTTTTGGAATATGACTGTTTTTCAAGAGTATCTATAGAACACTAGCTATTGTTACGATTGACGTTTTTCCTGATTATCTCTGTTATTTAGTTTGAAAGGATTACTGTTTCAATTTGTTTCTCGACGCACCTCTATCAATTCCTTCTGTGACCCATCTCTCTTCTATTATGAAATTATTTTAATCCATTGATATTAAATTAGAATTGTTTAATAATTTGCTTAATATTAAAACATAATAGGGGTTTAAAATTAAATTTCAAGCATAAAAATTCAAAAATTTATAAACACTCTCCTATTGGAATGAAACGAAAGCAATAATTAATGTTACGTTTGGATTGGAGGAATAAGGGTAGGAATGGAATGAGATCATTCTTATGGAATGAAAATAATTGTGTTTGGTTGCTCCATTAGAATGGAATGAACCATTCCCATTTTTCTCAAATTTATAAATTTTATTCCTTGGAGGAGGGTATAGAATGACTCATTCTAGCAGAAATGGAATGAATCATCACACTCTCCATTCTATTCCCTCATCTATTTCATTCATTCACCTATTTCATTCTCTCAATTTAAACGTAGCATAAGGTCGATCCTACGAAAGTGAATAAATCACCTTGTGCCGGTTATAAGGGCATTAAGATCGATCCTACGAAAATGAAAACGATCACCAAATGGCCAAGACCTAACACAATAACGAAAGTTAGAAGTTTTTATCTTTTTATTGATGATAGTGTAATTAATATAATTTTCTCAAATTTAACAACATAATTTTATTATTATGTCATCATCATGACATCATTGTGATGCCCCCAAATCCGTGTACTAGTTACAACAGATTTGGTGCATCACTATTCACCAACATACATACTAACTAGCTATTATTATAAGCTAGCCTACACGATACATTAATTATTTATATTATTTACACATACATGCCCAAGTCTTACTTATACAAATTGAACTAATACATTAATTCCAAAATATTACATTATTAATTATTTATTTAACTACTACAATACTATTCATTTATTCTTCCTCGTTAGCCTTGCCTTTTCCTTTATCTTTTACACTCGACCCTTTGGGTTCCTCGGTCTTAACTGTCAACATAAAGTTTGTGTAAAATTAAGCAACTGATTTGCTTAGCAAGTAAAATAGTTTAAAATAAAATAAAAATGACTGGCAGAAAATTAATATTTAAAGATTTAGAAAGAATTAATATTATCAACAATTCGAGGAAGTCAACAAAAAATCTCTTTACAGAATAATGATCATCAAATTTTTGAATAGGATTAGATTTTAGAATCTCAAATTTAATTAAATATTCACAAGGAAAAATATTTCTTTTGAGAGTCACTGAGTAGTCGTAAAGACTATGAACTCTTTACACAAATGTTCAACAGTCACAAAGACTGTGAACCTTTACATGGCATTCAACAGTCACAAAGACTGCGAACTCTTATCCCCCGAAGTATCATTAGGTGATCAACCTAATAATACCCTCATATTGCACGCAACATTTAATCACGCTGTATTTACACAACGTGATAATGTTGGTTACCCGACCATAACATAATACCCTTATTTTTAGGGTTGTTTATACTCAGTCATAATCTCAGAATCCGCACCAAAGCAATTTGTATTGGATTAACTTATCACCAAATAATCATAAACAGTTCAATAAATTGATAGGAACATAATAACTGAGTCTAGCCGAACAAATAACATAAACTCCTTTTATTGACGGTTCAAGAAGTTTTCTAAAAAAATTTACAGTATAATAATGAGTGAAGTTCAAATACATAGGAGTGCGGGAACTTGCCTGTCTTGGGCACACTTTCCTCGAGTAGGATATTTTCCGTCTCGGGATAATAACCTACACCACCCATATTTAATTAATTAATAGTTATCGTTAGTAACTATTATAACTTCGTTTCGGTATTTTCGGATACCATAAATTTATGCTCGAGTATATCTTTACACAATTAAAATCTCATTACAGTAATTATTTATTACTCACATAGCCTCATACGTCCTTTTTTGAGATTTTAGCCGGTAAACTATATTATTTATTTCCCGACTTTTCTTTAATTAATTTTTCATACATTTTTATACTTTACTTTATTCATTAAACCACTTTAACTATTTTTTTATTTTTCCTCCTTCTGGCCCCACCTAGATAATTATAATTTAGATAGTTTCTAATTTTTCTAGATTTTTCTCAGCACTGTTACTATTTATTTTAAGCCAATTTCTATCCAAATTTGTGAAATTCTTTAAAATTCGAAATTAATTACAAAAATTATGAATTTTGGACAATATCTTTATCACATCAAAATACACTTTTATCCAAAATTTCATCTCAAACTGAATTGTAGAACTCAAGTTATGACTATTTTAATTTTAAAATCCTTGATTTCATTTTGGTCATAACTCTTTCATTACAATTTTGTTTATGTTCATTCTTGGGCCAAAATACATTTTATACTTTCAAATTTCATTTCTCAGAAGCTCAGTTAACTCGGGTGGAAGCAAAGATTGCAATGAAGGCGAGAAGGATTGAGAGGAAGAGAAGTCAGTAAAGAGGCGACCGTTTATATGGGTGAAGAGACGATCGTTTATATGGGCGAGGTACCACCCGAATTAACTCTTAATTAATTAAGAGTTGTCTCAATTTAGGATCGTTGTTTGAATTTTTATATATAAGGTATTAATTGGTTGTTATACGCCATAGTTTCCAGATTATATATAATTTAATTTATAATTGACTATACATAAATTTGAGTATATAATACTTTTTAACAAAAAAAATGTTTAGTTGACCTTTATAAGATTCTACAATAATTTGATGTCTTTTTTATTTATATGAAGTAGGTAACTAATTAGTACCAGTAATTAATAAATAAAGAGGTTTTGGAACAATAATTATCTCAATACCTTGGAATCTGTCTAACTCTTCACAATTCATACTAAAGAATGATTATGATTGTGAAATTGTAAAATACAAATCCATGATGGGAAATTGTTTTTCACAACTTGAATAGTACTTATTTATTCTTTAATTTTAATTATTCAGCTTGGATACTTCAGTTTCAATAATCATATAGTATATAATTATCCATATAACTGATAATCAAATAATGGACATAAATATTCCCAATATATATCATTCTCCATAATTATATCAATCAAAAAGAATAACAAGTATTTAAGGAAACATACTTTAACCAATTAGTTGATTTTTAATCTGAGTTGTTGAAAAATTGAGAGCTTGGTCAATTTTAAAATGCATATGAAATATATATATATATATATATATATATATATATATATATATAGGCTAAAGAAAATTATTTTTGTTAAAACCCAAAGACGTAATACAATAGTGACAAAGTCAAAAGTTTTACCTTCAACACAACTTAGCCTTACAAATACAAATTGAAAGATAACCATATTTAAGGAAGCCGACATGGCAACTGATCATCGTCATCTTTCCATTGATGCATTCACTGTATATAATTGTACATATACTCACTCTATTCTACAAAAAAAAAAAAAAAAATCTCATTTAATTTGCAAATTTTGAAAATATTAAAGATGTATATTTTTTTCGTTGTTTACTCCTAAAAATTGTTAGTTTAGTCATGTTGACATTAATAATAATGAAATCAAAATGACAAACTTGAGGCCATTTTGTCATTTTATACCGCTAGTAATAAAAAAAAGAAAAGAAGAAATTTCAGAAACAAATGGCTAGAAACAAGGAATGCATAGCTGAAGATGCAGAGTTTGGACAAATTAGAAAAGCAGCGGCTGAGCAGGAAGGAAAAGATTTAAGTGGTTATAAAAAGTAAGGATAAAGAGGCAGAGTTGAAAGAAAAATTTAAAGCTTTTACAAAGGATATTGAAGTGGGATTTGGGGGCAGAATTAAAAATATACTTGTTAGATTAGAAAAAGAAATTTCAAGTTCTGAAGAGGAGGAAATTTGAAAGTAACGTGTTAGTTCATAAAAGGTTAGGGGGATCAGCTTGTGTCTTTGTTTTGTTTCAGCAGTGCAATCATCCAGGTATTTGATTCAAAATTTTTTTAAGTATCTTTTTAAAAGGGGGCATCCTATGAGGCGACGGTGGTGAATTTTATTTTTAGTGATGATTTGTGGGGTTGGATAATCAACTTATTTCATAGTTTCTTTGGCTATGGTAGTGAGTTTTGTTTATAGTTTTTTTTGAAAGCAGACATAAAAACAGGTTTGTTATATAGAGCCATTAAATTTGCACGAGTTCTTAAGTTTGTATAAAAGAGTTGCAGTAGTTTCAAGATCCTCGGAGCTGAAGTTTTTCAAGAGCAATTTATTTAGTTATAATGCAATTTTGAAGTGGAATGTGAAGCAGAGAAGATTTTCAGTTTTGTTTCAAGATGTTTTTTCATGTAGGATGTGGTTCTAGTTTTTCTTTAATTTTCAGTATTACATGGAACATATTGTAACATCCCAAATCCAAATCTTTTGGATCTGGTATTTATTTTTAGAAATAAAATTATCTTTGCCTTTTCAATAAAAAAAGACTGTTTTTGTTGAATAAAATAAATTGACAAATAAAAATATTTTTCTGATATAGAGGGAGTATTATTTAGAAGTGTAAATATTCTTGCATCTTTTTCTGGTATAGAGTGAGTATTATTTAGAACAGTGTAAATATACTTATATTTTATTCCCTCCATTATTTACCTGTTTTTTTAGAGGAAAAATTCTTTTATTTTTACCTATTGTTCGTTGATTCCAAGAAAGAATTAATGAGGTAGTTTTCTATATTATCCCTAAACATTTAATAAAAATTTGTTTCTCTTTCATCTTTTTAATAAATTTTAAAAGGGTAATATTGAGTTTTTATACCCAATATAATCTATTAAACAAAATACATTAATAATATTTTTCAATGTGTAATGTGGGAGTTGTAGAGAGCGGAGTGTCGTCTCTCTCTAGAAAATGTCAGCTCCGTGTAAACGAAAGAAATAAAAATCTAATATTCAGTAGTAATCACTGACGTATGCTTGATAATAGATTATTTAAAAAATATAACTTATGAAATTTATATTCCTTAAGTATTTTATAGTATGTATATATTTTTAATATTTTTTCCCTTTTTTTGGTGTTTTTCATGTTTTAAATATAATATTGGTGCGTAGAGAGGAATTAAAGACTCACCCACAGCAGGCCACTAGTGTCCACATCTACATGATTTTTGCCCAAGTAAAATTCGGAATAAAGTTTGTGGTCAATTAATCCACAATTATCAAATCTACAATATGCAAGAAGATAAAAAAGTTATGTTCTGATGGAGTATTTATGAAATTTTATTTATATATTTAATATTTAAATTTATTTACCTTAAAATTTAACCTGAAAAGTATGGTGAAGAGAAGTCCCCGGCCTTTCAATATCTGGGCTATAGCTAGATCAGTCCACATTCAATTCATTCATTTTATTCTCTCACTTTAACCACTTAATGAAACACCATATTGATGTAGAGCTTGTAGCTAACTCAGGACCACCAGTCCATCAGAAGATCTCACTTGTTATTGGGATGACAACAAGGGTGTAGTGCGGTTTCAGTTTTTTAGTAATTTGAAATTACATCAGTCTTAAAAAATTTTGAACTAAAATCGTACCACACCAACAGTGGTTCAAAGTTTTTTTTATACCAAAATTACACCGGCCGGTTTATATGTTGAACCGCAATGTACTAACTTGCACGGGTCAAAATTACTAATATTTTTATAACACATTATAATAACATTCATTAAAATAACTCAAAAAATATTAACAAGTAATATAAGAATGTATGTTCAATTAAAATTCTGATAACATTGCTATAATTTTAACATTATTATAGTTTTATACATATCAACTATATATAAAAATATTTATAAATTAACTTTTAATATGCAAAAGTAAAAATAATTAAAATATATATATTTGAGTAACTCTATGATTATATATAATTACTACATAAAAATAATAATACTAAGAAAATAGAGATATATATAAAATAAACAAGTATATATAAAATGGTTCAAATACCTGCGCATCAACGGTTCAAGAAACAGTGCGGTATGGTGCAGCGCACCGGGTTTAAAGGCAAATATTATAATCACACTGTACTGGTTACGGTTTAAAAATTTGCACCAAAATCTCATCGGAAGCAAATAATTTGAATAAAAACCGACCCGTTCAATGTGGTTCGACCGATTTTAGATCGGTTGCGATTCCGATTGCCATTTCTACAATTATTAATAATTATTAGTTTATTACTTTTACTGTCATCATCAATTCATCATTATAGCCACGATCACTAAAGTTAGAAAGGCAAGAGATTGAACTATGTAAAATAAAACAAAGATACTTATCGTAACTGAATTGAGGCTGCACAAGGTACTGTCCTTAAACATAAATTTTCACCCCTCAGAGACGTATCTCAATGGTGCAAAAGATCACGACGGTTGCCCTCAAGGATTCAACAATTCTTTCTCTGTTTACGTGCACTCGAAAAATAGAGGTCACAGGAACAGCTAGCTCTTACTTTCTTGATTCCAACTAACAAAGCAATGGAATAAAAAATATAGAACTAACATGTACTAATATAGAGAGAATAATGAAAGAATGAGAGGAGAGTATTCTGAGTTGTGTTTCCCAAGTTAAGTTGAACACTGATGGGTAGAAGCTCCAAAAAAAGAAAAGCATGAATTAAGGTCTGTAATGACCATAATCAAAGCACACGTTTTGTTTCAATTTCAATTCATAAATTTGGCACATGTGAGCAACAAAGTAGCCATGAATTAAGGTGCTAATTCTTCTCTCCAAATTCCACCAATCAAGGTGATAATAATTGAGCTCAAATTATTGGCCAAGGAATTCAAATTTGACCTTGAAAATTTAATGCCTCCAAGAAAATATACTAACATGAACATGTTGAATAAATATGGACTAGCATGTATACCCCGTGCAAAGCACCTGGTCTTATTTGTTTGTTTAATTTGATTATATAGTTGGTTAATATATTATATTTATACTTATATTTTAATAATAGTAACAATTTAGCATTTATGTAATATTATCTTCATAAGGAAATAGTTTCCTTCTAAAATTATTTTATTTAATTAATAATAAAATTCTACTTATATATGAAAGATAATTATACTTATATTTTAATAATATTAACAAATACAAGTTAGTTAAAGACGATCTTTATGAAAAAAATATTTCCTTCCCAAACTATATTATTTAAGTAGTAATAAAATCTTATTTAATAAAAGTCACAAATTAATATTTGGTAAGATGATCTCATAATTTTTTTGGTAAAAAATATATTATTAATTTTACTTTTTGGCTCTGTTGAACCAAATTATGATAATGTTGACATTTTTAATATTATTTTTACAAATATTATTGGATAGAGAAATTGAATTTTATTTTCCTATTTAATAGTTGAATTATATTGTTGGTTAATATATTATATATATTCCTTATATTTTATAATAGTAACCGTTTAATATTAGGTAATATACCCTAAAGAAAATTGTATCCTTATAATATATATATATATATATATATATATATATATAAGTAATATTAAAATTTTACTTATGTTTGAAATGTAATTATACTTACAGTTTAATAATAGTAATAAATTAATATTCGGTAAGATTATCTTATTATTATTTTATTGTAAAATTGTATTACTTATCTTTATTTATGATGGTATGGTCTTATTATACAATTAAGAAGTTTTTAGTTCTTATTGTATTTTTTTTATAAATATATTATTGAAAAGAGTAATTCGTTTTCAATGTTTAAATTTTAATTTAATAATTGAATAATATTATTGGTCAATGTATTTATTTTATATCTATCTATATTTGAATTATAATATAGTTTAATATTTGATAATGTGATTACATAGGAAAGTAGTTTTCTTCTAAAATTATATTATCTAAGGAATAATAAAATCCTCCTTATACTTAAAATATAATTAATATACTTATATTTTAGTAATAGTTACAGATTAAATTATGAAAGCAATATAGTTTAGAATTTTATTCTTTTCTCAAACTCTGTTATCTAAGTAGTAATATAATTTTACTTAAATTTGAATTATCATTATATACATATCAATAAAAGTGACCAATTAACATTAGTTAAGACAATCTTATTTTGATTGTTTCTTTATAAAATTATATTTTTAACTCTTACTTTTTTTTTTTATAAAACTATGTTACTAATTTTAATTTTTGATTTGGATAGGTAAATAAAAAAAGTTGACTTAGCGTAGAAAAAGTAATAGGTCGAATAAAAAAAAAGTAGGAACCAAATTGTCTATTTAATTAATTATAGTACCGTTGTTTGTTCATGCTGGGAAGTAAGAATAATAGTTCAGCAAATTAGTATTCAAGCAAAAGGAAAACTAGTTCTCCGCATAGTCCCTCCCTTCTATAAAAAGAGTCTCATTCCAAAATTTACTAAATATTAATGATATAATTTTGTTTCACGTATATCCTAAAAAGAATAAAATTTTAGTTTAATAGAGTGGTACGATAATAAAATTACGATATCAAATTTGGAGCCATCTTGTTATTTTATACTAATATTACTAAAAAGTGGATTATTTGGATTATTTTTGTGAAATAATTTTCTTAAACAAATGAAACCTCTTTTTTTTTTTTTTTTTTTTTTTTTCGCGGAACGAAGAGAGTCTTAGAATCTTAGCTGTAAAAGGAGAAAGAAAGATGCATAGGAAATGAAATATGGAGAAACGTCATTTCATTTATGTGTTCACTTTCCTGGTTTAACCTTCAAAATGAAAGTGATACTAGTTAGTAGTTACATACATACTGCTATTAAATACTAGTGGGAACATATCAAGATTTTAACATTTTGTCCCTATTTAAAAACCATTTGATCATCACTTTGAATTTGAATGGCCTTGAGAATAGCTTCGGTCAAAGCTTGTGTCACTATATCCGGAGCTTGGTGGTCTTGATCACGAGCTTCAACAATGGCTTCCATGCCAAAGATATTATAGTTGCATGTAACCCTCGCATGGACAACATTCAGGTTCATTCTCTCAAACACCTCTAATATTGACACCAGCAAATCTTTCCCTTTCTTGCAGGCCACCTTTACCTCTATTAATCCTTTTTCAGTCGTTTCTACTTTCACCTCCTATCAATTAATACATTTGCATTAGCTTGCATGACACTACACACACACACATATATAAACACACACACACTCCATCTATTCTACAAAAGATAATTATTTGTAATTTTTTTTTTCACAAAACGAGTCACTCTTTTATAGATGATAGTATAAAATGACATAATATTAATCTTCATATTTAACAATATAATTTCACCACCACGCAATTATTAAACTAAATAATCATTATATTGAAAGATAAATATGAAAGAAAACCATTTACGAATTTTGCGAATGAAATTCTTTTTATGAAATGAATATATATATATATATATATATGTATAGAGGGAGGGAGAGAGGGAAAGAGAGAGAGAGAGCACCTGGATATGGTGCATTAGCTCAAGATATTCTTCCTGGATTGCCTCTAGTTGAAGTTTCAACTTGTAGATGTAGAGCAATGCATCCATGATGATGGAGCTTTTTTTCACCTTCATAAACAACAAACTAGTTATAAGTATATTTATTATGAACATCAACCGTTAATTGGCATCCGAAATTAACAAAAACAATTATGAAGAAAGATAATATTGAAATTAATGAAGAAATTGAAGCACATAATATATAATTGTTGTATATAATATTACAGATTTGGAGTTGGTAAGGTATTTTAGTACACGAAGCTTTCTACAAAATGCCATTTCCTTTTGTCCCTTGGATATTGCCATCTCTCTAGACTCTCTCTCTCTCTCTCTAAGTTTTAAAAAATATGAGTTGAACTTAATCATGGATGCACGGGCTTTTATAGGATGAAGAAAGGGATATATTAGCATGATTTGGGGATATTGGCTTGTCATGAATGTACTAATTACATGCCGTTGTCTTCTTTCTATAGTCTCATATATTAAAATCATCATTGTTTTTATTGAAAATGTAACACATGATCATTTTAGCTACGTACACAGTACATTATGTTCATAATATATATATATATATATATATATATATATATATATATATATATATATATATATATATATCCTCCACACAACATAAAGAAAAAAAATAAACACCTCCAAATTGGTCCTTAAATTCTAGGGTTTGAACTCTTTTTTAGGGTTTGATATAGATGTGAAATTAAGGAGATTTATGGCAACACTTGAAACTCTCTTGATTAGTCTTTAAAGTGGGACTCAATCACTTTATTGCTTAAACCATAAAATTCCTTTCATTGTACTTAATTTGTTTTTCTTTTGGTGAGAAGTCTTGAGAATAATATCATAAGCTCCAGCACAAGGCACAAAGAATATATAACTATGCACACTTTTGAAATATACATTCAAAGATACATCGAAAGTAAAATAATAATAATAAATAAATAAAAAGTATTGTAAAAAAATAAAAAAAAATATTTTTTATTATTTTACATTTAAATATGTGTTTAGACGTAAAATTTAGATACGTGCTTAGATATACTCAATTAATTTCGAGTTGTAACATTAATTTGCATGGAATGGGAAATGAGTAGCTACTAGGTAGTACGTAGTCAGTGATAGATGGACAGAGTCAGTCTATCAGCCAATTAAGCAAAAATTTGCAGTAATCACGAGATCAATCTCTCTTTTTCTTCTTGTTTATCTTTTTCTCTAGTAGGTAACTAATAAGCTAAAACTATTGCCACTGCCCGTGGGTCACATGCACTGACACGAAACTCCCCTCTGTTTTATTCAGTGTTCTTTCTACTTTTACTTTTACCCAAATCTCTTTAAATAAACTTACATTATTATTCCATACATAAAAATCTCTCCCCCTCTCTCACGTGCAGGTGTCAAAATATAGTATGATTATTATTAATTAGTATCCCTACCAGTACTACAAAATTAATTTTCAAAAATACGTGACGGAGTTCGTGCAATTATAAAAAATAATAATTTGTAATAAATTTTTTAAAAATTTTATCATCACTACAATTTAATTGTGACAGTCATGTCAATAATTAAAAATTTCAGGTAAATAAATTTTACTTTTGTGACATACTATGACATCACTTATGAATATATCTTTTTCGTGATTGCATTTAAGTCATCACTAATATTTAAATATTTTATGATGGCTAAGACGATCACTAACAAAGATTTTTGTGAGGGCTTTTAGTTGCAATCACAAAAATAAATATTTTGTGATTGCCTTTTCAAATATTCACAAAATAGTACAATATATATGACGGCTCATAGTGATAACTAAATTTATCATCATTATAAAATATTTGTGATCATTGTTATAATTAACAAATCTTATACTAGATCAATTTTATTTAGTAAGTCAATTCTCATATATTTTCTTTTATCATTTTATTTAATGTTATAATCATGATTTGACGGTTTTACTCCTTATTTAGTCCCCAAACGGGGAGGGCCGGAGGGTTATTATCTTCTTACTTTTGACGGCATCCGTGATAACTAAAATTATCTCAAAAAAAATTTCTTGATGGCTTTTTAAGTAATGTGAGGGATTTGTGTCATTACAAAAAGTCATTTTTTTGATAGTCCTCTTTCCCACAATTTGAAATAAATTTTACTTTTTAATGTGTTCGTAAATTAAAGATCATTTTTAGTTTTAGACGATAATATATATGATACGAAATACTTAATATGTAATTTTATTTTTCAGATAAATTGAATATTATCATATCACAACAGCTACATTTTTAAAATATTAGAGATTATTCAAAATATATAATTTTTCTCAAAATTAAAGTTGTTAAAATTTTAAATATATAATTATAAAAGGAATTTATTATGTTTCTTTCCATTTGCATAGGAAAGACCAAACACAAAGCACATTACACGTACATAGATATGCCAATTGAATTAGTGACAAGACGATTTGTCTAACTTCTCTTTTTTTCTCATTCTAGCTCGAGAGCTTCACATGCATTTAGAAGACCGCACTGCACACCAGCACAAACAAAAGGCAGAAAGGCATGTATATTGGAATTTAGTAGTAAGTCATTGTACCTACACTTTTCCTTAAATCACTCTCAATAGTTTGTTGTTTAGTAATAGTGTACTACCATGTATCTCTAGCTCTGTGCAATCTGCATGCTAGAGAAATCTCTTTCAAGGGCCCCTTTCTGTCTACTTCTCTTCAATTCTTCTGATCCATAATTCCATCTTATAAGCTTTTCACCTCCTATTCTGTTTCCTTCCTTGGTCTACTTCTCCTTTGTCTAATTTAAGTGTATATAAATTTATGTATGCTGAAGTTGCTTTTATTAATTTGTTCTTTTTGTTAAGGAATCTAAATTCACATGATCATCCTAAAAGCTAGCTAATCATAAAAGAATTAATTAAATTTATGTTTTGCATGGAAAGATGGGATATATTTGTACGATTATATTACCATATGCAAGATATTTCATTTATATAATTATGTGCTTATTCTATGATAATACTTTTAAGTGTGGGTAATTTGAATATGATCAATTGTTTCGTTTGTGAGAATAAGTTGCCATATATGGTTGGACATAATTCTGGCGTCCAACTTGTTATAGACAGGAAAAAAGACAACCTATCTTACTGACAATTCTCCAAGTTCCCATTTGTATTCGTGCCAATATAATATTACTATGTAAAATAACATACATGTTGCTTTTACTCTTTTATTTATACTTCTTTTGTTCAGAAATATAAAAATAATTTAAAATTTTAAAAATCAATTTATACATTTTTAAATTTAAAATTAACATGATTTATTTAAATTTTGAAGAAAATAATTAAATCTCATAAATAATAGTACTTAGATAATTTATAATGGAGTATTATAATTGTACTGATAAAAAATATATATTAGTATAAATTTTGAGTTTGGATACATTTCGAAATGGAAGGAGTATATAATAAGAATATGTGCAACTTCTTGTTACATATATAGAGTCCTAGATCATTAGGTAATTTCTACTTTTCTGTTGAAAAAGAAATAAAATTAAAGGAGTGTTTAGGGCCTAATTACTCCTCATATTGACTCCATGAAAACAATAGACCGTGATCTTATCAAGAGCAATAAAGATTTTATCATAGTACATAATAATGATCATAGTTTTTTTTAATTTTTTTTTAATTTTTAAAGGATGGATGATTTTATCAAGAGTAAAACTAATGTTGCCTACGTCAATAAGTATCGTTTATAAAACAATTGTAAAAATGTTATTAAATAAATATTTGTTACGTTCTAACGGTATTATTTTTTACTTTAATAATATCTACTGCATTTTTCAAGTTCTAAACGTACAATCTTTCTATATACTACGGGGTAAATTTTTGGTCACAACATCTGGATCTTAAATTGAGATTCTCTAGGCTAGGAATTAGTTGGATTAGCAGACAATTCTGCTGCACAAAAACTGACTCAAGTCTGCAAAATCTAATGAAATCCGACACAGAGTACGTTTCTGCACAAAACTATCTGCATCAGCTCATCAACCTTGCCTGTTACATACAGAGCTACCATCCAAATAAATAGGCTTATTGGAGGCAACAAAACAAGAACCATGCAACAACCAATGATATATATGTCATCATGCATAAATATATCCAGACAGCAACAACTCACTAAACAAATATTGGAAGACAGTTTCTGTTTGAAGACCATTTGGTTGCTGTTGCTGTTTCTGGGTGCTATCTGAAAAGGCATCAAATGACTCTGTGGCCTTTTCCTTGAGTTATTCGGGTTGTTCGATCTTTGCTTTTAGTTATTCAAAGTTGTTTTTATTCATTTATTTATTTTTTAAGCTAGAGTTTTTAATTGCATTCTAGGTTTTTCTACTTATAAGATACATAAAGTGGTTTAACTTGGGGGGCATTTACTTATTTTTCTCTACACTTTAAATTTAATTATTTTTTTTAAAAAAAATATACATTAAATGTCACGTCATATGCCATGTTAGTACTAATCTACACATTAAATGACATGTCTGATGCCATATTACCTTTGGTTAACCACAATTGAGACTTTGGTCAAAATTTGGGTTGTTTTGACATTTATTTGAAAATTCAATGTTATAACTGTTAGAAAAAATAGTGTATTTGTTTCTGATAACTAGACAAGAGTTTATTGGGTTTTTTTGGATAATTAAGTCTTTTGTGAACAAAAAAGTTTACAAATAACTCTTCTCGTGGAATGAAGAGAGTAATAACCACTAGTGGATATATATATATATATATATATAGAGAGAGAGAGAGAGAGTCATGTTCCACAACACATATTAGCTGGGGGTCGGGCATTATTCCAGCTAACAAATATGTGGTCGTCCATTTAATGAATAGAGCGCTGAGATTAAATTTGGTCGGGGCCCAGCCGCACCTCCTACTTGCGGTCAATGCAACTCCTTCCTGCGGCCAGACCATTTACCAAACTACCCCTAAATTTTGTTTCCTTTTTACCTTGACCGCACCTTTTTTCTGCGACTAGTCAAAACGACAGCGTATTGACTGGCCACAGAAAAGAGATGCAGCCAACATACAGGGAGAATGGCTTGTAAGTTTTTACAGCACATTATATGAAACATCAGGCAAAATGCAAACTTATAGTTCATATATATAGTATAAGGCAAAAAGCACATGTACAGTTCATATCTTGCTCATACCACTATCTATAAACCCCCATTATTATATAACAAGGAAACAAATTAATAAAGAGATTTTCTTATATAAATTAGTTGGGATTTTAATAATTCTTAAAAATAATAATAGTGAACTAGTTGAATTTCACACACTTTGCTATTTAATCATACTTGTTCCGTGCTAAATTAAAAATAAAAATTTAATAATAAATTTTAGTAAACATACATTGTTAATTTGTCTCAAATAATTCTAAAAAAAAAAAAAAAACTCATGCGCTTTTTTTATAAAAAAAAAAATAAGAAAGCATAAGAACATGCATGCATATTTGAATTATACGGACTCCACAAAGGGGTTTATGCATGCATGTTCTTATGCTTTCTTATTTTTTTTTAGAAAAAAAAAACGCATGAGTTTGTTTTTAGAATTATTTGAAGATAAATTAACAATGTATGTTTACTAAAATTTATTAATAAATTTTTATTTTTAATTTAGCACGGAGCAAGTATGATTAAATAGCAAAGTGTGTGAAATTCAACTAGTTCACTATTATTATTTTTAAGAATTATTAAAATCCCAACTAATTTATATAAGAAAATCTCTTTATTTGTTTCCTTGTTATATAATAATGGGGGTTTATAGATAGTGGTATGAGCAAGATATGAACTGTACATGTGCCTTTTGCCTTATATTATATGTGTTTTTTGCCTTATATTATATATATGAGTTGTAAGTTTGCTTTTTGCCTAATGTTTCATGTAATGTGCTGTAAAAACTTACAAGCCATTCTCCTTGTATGCTGGCTGCATCCCTTTTCTGCGGTCAGTCAATACGCTGTCGTTTTGACTGGTCGCAGAAAGGAGATGCGACTAAGGTAAAAAAAAAACAAAATTTAGGGGCAGTTTGATAAATGGTCTGACCGCAGGAAGGAGTTGCACTGGCCTCAAGTAGGAGGTGCAGCTGGGCCTCGGCCAAATTTAATCTCAGCTTTCTATTCATTGAATGGATGTGGTCTGTGAGCTAGAATAGTGCCCCCAGTTAACGTGTGTTGTGGAACAGGACTATATATATATAGGGCTAAATACACTTTTATTACACAAAATATCACCAAATTCATAATTCGACCCATGAAGTAATTGTACTTACAAATTACTATATAAACTATCGAATTGCATACAATGTCCCCCCAAAATTATTTTATAGCAGAAATTGACCAGAATACGTAAATTGTCGACATCCAATTAGTTTTATGCGGGTCGACTTCATTAAAAAATGGCAAAACTAAAGATTCAAAAAAAAATAAAAAAAATTAGAGTCCAACTTGGTCTTCTTCTCTATCTTCTTCTTCATCTTCCTAGTTTTTTTTTCTCTTTCTTTCTCCTCCTTCATCCTGATCTTCACCCTTCTCTCTTCTTATTTGGTTTCCACAAATTGGATCTTCTTCACCCTTCTTCATGTAAAATAGATTTGACATAAAAAATTGGGTCTACATCCCCACCATCAAAACACCTAAATTAGAAATCACCATAATCTCCACCTCTTGAAACCCTTAAAATCAAACCATGCACCATCATCATAACCTCCACCTTTAGATTTGTAAAATTTATGCAAATATATTCAATTAGAAACCTACACACCTATGAAAATCTAGTTCTTTCCCTGTAGATGAATCGGAGGGTTTCAAATTGGGAACTTATCGACAAGGTTCTCGGTCGAAAAATTTTAGACGGTATACAATAGTGGAATAGAATGGGAAAAGGCAACATCCTTGCACGATGTTGGCATTGTGATGGTGGCAGGCGGTGACGGCGACAGACTCTAGGTACACTACAAGAAAAACCTTCAATATCGACCAATACTTTTAGCAACCGCATTTTACGATCGCTAATTGTAGTAATAGTGACCGCTATTAGCGATCGGACTTAAATCTAGTCACTAGTTAATATTAGCGACCGCTTGCGGTTGCTGATTGAATTTTGCCGCCAAAAAATTTAACGCAATTGTTGCGACCGCTGTGCGGTCGCTCATACATCCATGTCATTAAAAATCAGCGACCACAAGCGATCGCTGATCACTTTTAATCTAATCAGAACCAGGTAGTCAATCAAGCACCAACAGAAGATGGAAAGAAAGAAAAAGAAGAGGGAAGAGAGGGAGAAGAGGGAGCCCTTGCCGTCGCCACTGTCGCCGAGTACCAGAAGACGAAGGCAAGAAAGAAAAAGAAGAGGGAAGAGAGGGAGAAGAGGGAGCCCCCGCCGCCACCGTCACCCAAGTTGTCGTCAACTACCTCATCTGATTAGGTATATATTTCCTTTCTTTTTGATACTAATAATTATACAATGATAGTAATAGATAAAAAAATATGTTTTGAAGTTATGTTATAATATATAAATCTTCATATGTTTGGGTAAACTAATTTTAGATTTTGGTTTCATACTAAAATTGATTTGGGTAATTTGATTTGGTTTGAATAATCTCATTGCAGTTTGATTTGAATCATTTTGTTGATTTGGGTAATCTGATTTGGTTTGAGATTCTCATTGCAATTGTTGTAATCTTATTTGGTTTGAGATTCTTATTGCAATTGTTCTTATTTATAAGTGTTTGTGCAAAGTGGGTGTTATAGTGATTTGATTCATTTTGTTCAATATTGCATTAGTATCAATTGTTCTTATTTAATGTTTGTGCAAAATGAGTGTGATAGTGATTTTTTTTTTGTAATGACTATCAAATATTGCTTGAGTTTAATTTTGAGATTCATTATATATATGTATAGTTTAATCAAATATTGTTGAATAAATTTTAATTATAGTTTATTTAATCAAATTTTGAGATTCATTATATATATGTTTAAGGGAAAAATGTATATACACAGCTGTGTAGTGCACGGTCGACTAAAACGACAGTTTTTTTGGGCTATAGTTGTCGCTATAGCCCAAAAAAACTGTCGTTATAGCCTACTGTGCACTACACAGCTGTGTACCTACATATGACCCTATGTTTAATCAAATATTGTTGTTGTTGTTGTTGTTGTTGTTGTTTTTGTCGTCGTCGTTGTCATTGTTGAAATAAAACAAATAAAATAAAATAATATAAAATAAAATAAGACAAAATAAATAATATAATGTACTAAGTAGTATTTACTTAGTTTTTCAATACTGAATAAAATAATATAAAATAATAAAAATAAAATAAAATAAAACAAAACAAAACAAAATAAAATAAATAATATAATGAACTAAGTAGTATTTACTTAGTTTTTCAATACTAAATAAAATAATACAAAATAAAATAAATAAATAATACAAAATAAAATAAAATAAAATAAAAAATAATATAATGAACTATGTAATATTTACTTACTTTCTCAATACTAAATAAAATAATAAAAAATAATAAAAATAAAATAAAATAAAACAAATAAACATGATTTTAAGTAAACTAAGGAGTTGTGCAAGCTGGACTATGAATGACATGGTTCATTGTAATAGTCCAATAGATAGAGAGCTCAACCATATATATAGAGCTAGCTCTTCCACCCCCCAAAGCTGTTAGTGCATTGTAATAGAACTAAAAAAGTAACAGTCCAATAGATAACCATTCTGATAACCATTCGAGATTAGATTTTGGTTGCATATCCCTTATATTAAGCTGTTCATTCTTTTCATTATGGTTTGAACATGTATGGTTGAGGTTGTGTTGTTGTTTGAACACCCTCAAACAACAAAAGCTTACAAGTATGCTTAAATGTTAATCATATATAAGCTTACAAGTATGCTCAAGTCATATGCTTACAAGTATACTAAAGTTATATGCTTACATAAATATACATCTATATGTATTTATATGCATCATAAATGACATTGGGCTGAATTGTAAATCTCTAACAAGGGGAATACAATAATTTTTGTTTGCAGTAGGTACCGTGGTATCATGGACCTCTATTCAGACCGTAGTTGGATGAGACGACGAAAGTCAAGTGCCCAGATAGGTGCCACAACTGAATTTATAACTGGTTGCCAAATGTTTCTGGATTATGCGTATAGTCACTCAGAATATGTGAATGGTCAGAACAAGATAAGATGCCCTTGTTTGAAGTGTAAGAATGTAAATTATATGGATAGAGACATAGTAAACTATCATTTACTTGTTTCCGCGTTCATGAAAAATTACGAAGAATGCTGGTGGGCACATGGGCAGAGAAGAGATAGTGGCATCGCACAAGTACACAATCCAGGCAGCAGTACCCATCGTATGAATGACATGGTTCATGATATTGTTGTGTCTTACTTATGTTTAAATAATTTCTATTGTTTAGCTTTCCCACGCTTTGCTTTGTATAAGGCATACCAGTATCAACATATATATTCTATATGTAACATGTTTTATTCGTTTGTTAATTATAGGGTCGTACTAATTTGGACGATGATGCATGAAGAGCTAGGCTTGTTTTCTAGATATTTAAAGCCTTGTACTTTTATATTCATTATTTAGACAAATGTATGTTAGTTAAAGATGACATTTGTATATATTTCTTTAGTTCATATTGGTTTCTTAATGTTTATATAGTTTATATTGTGTTGGTTTATGTGTTTGCATATGGATGAATGTTTATATATACTGTAGTGCATGTGTTCAGATATAAAGTATGGATGGATGTTTATATGGATGTATATATTTACTACTATGTGTTGGGATATAAAGTAGGTACAAAACAGGTACAATTTTTTTGGGAAATCCACAAACAAGCATAATTTTTTTTTTGAAATACGAATCAACGACTGCATGCGATCGCTAATAACTATCAGCAATCGCTGATGACATTAGGGTATTAGCGATCATCCGCAGTCGCTAATGGAGGTTGCTGCCACGTGTCCACATAGCCCACGTCACCCTTGAACTCTGATATGCCGTGACTCAGCTTAGCGATGGAAGCTGTCCTCTAAAGTCGGCCGCTGATCCTTCAGTCGCTAAAAGTAATCGCTGATGTCCAACTAGTGGCCAGATTATATGCGACTAATATCAGCGACTGCAGTCGGTCGCAGATGGGTATCAACGATTGATAACGGTCGCTGATATGCGGTCGCAAATAGACTTTTTTGTTGTAGTGGTATGGATAGAACTTTCCAAGCTTTTTCCTTTTCCCATCTTTCTACTTCATTTCTAGTATATCGGGTTTAATCTGGTCACAATGATACATTTTCATGTAAGTGGTTCTTGACTCGTGGTGGATTTGTTTCTAGGTTGGAGTTTGGAATTTTAGTTTTTCTACGATGTTGATAGAGACATGGTGGTTATGAAGGTAGTGAATGGAGATGGGGAAATAGTGGTCATGGGTGGCAGTGGATTTTTCTCTTATTTGTTTGTTGGAGTTGGTGATGATGGCAGGCAAGGGTGGTGGTGTTGTCTACTAGGTTGTGATGATAGTGGACTGGACTGGTAATGGTGTGGAAGATGATGGTGGATAGTTTTAGGTACTTTTCTATATTTAAGTCTCTCTTTCTTAATTTTATTTTTAATTTTTTGTTAAGCATTATTTGGTATAAATTTTATGTTTATATTTTTAAAGTCAACATTATTTGGGGTAAATTGTATTTAGAAGTATTTTAATTTAGAGTTAATTGTATTTAAAAGTATTTTAATTTGGGTTTAATTATATTAAGAAGTATTCTAGTTTGGGGTTAATTATATTTAGAAGTATTTTTTTAATGAAGTCATACCTTATCTGAATACGGTCAAACTGTATAAAACTAATCGGGTCTAATTGGATTGTCAGTCAGATCAGGTATTCCAACCAATTTTAGCCGGAATCTGAATTTGGAGGAAATATTGTATGTAATTTGATAGTTTATGCAACAATTTGTAAGCCCAATTATTTTAGGGGCTGAATTATGAATTTGGTGATATTTAGTATAACAAAAGTGTGTGTGTGTGTGTATGTGTGTATATATATATATATATATATATATATATATATATATATATATATATATATATATGAGCAATGATCCATAGCATCTATTTGCTATGGATCAAAAATGGCAAATAGGATCTCAACCCTTCATTGCAAATATCTGCGGCCTGGATTTTAAATGGGTTTAGCGCGTCCGCTAGAAATTCTAGCGGACTAGTTTAGTTACTTTTTTGGCCGAATTTTCCCCTAATAAGCCTAAGCCAAAGTAGCCCCTAATAAGCCTACACCAAAGCAGGAAAAATATAACCCATCCGCTAGAAATTCTAGCGGACGACTCATTCAACAATTCATGTAACAATTCCAATTAGTAACCAACATGATACAACATCAATTCCTGTAACAATTCCAATTCCAATTCAACAGCAACATGATAATTCCTGTAACAAAATCCATACAACAATTCCAATTCCAAAACATGATAATTTTTGTAACAAAATCATCAATTCCTGTAACAATTCCAATTCCAAATCAACAGCAACATGATAATTCCTGTAACAAAATCCATACAACAATTCCAATTCCAAAACATGATAATTCCTGTAACAAAATCGTGACAACAATTCCAATTCCAAAACATAGCTGTAACAAAATCGTGAGACAACAATTCCATTTCCAAATCAACAGCGACATGGCAACATGATAAAACAACAATTCCTGGCAACAATTCCAAATCAAAAGCAACATGGCTACATGATACAACATGACAACATGATACAACAACAATTCCTCGCAATAATTCATAAGGGTGAATTCCTGGCAACAATTCCAAATCAACAGCAACATGGCAACAATTCTAATTCAGCAACAATTCCAATTCAGCTACAATTCCTGGCAACATGATACAATAACAATTCCAATTCCAAATCAATTCGTAACAGCAACAAATCCAAATCAATTCCAAATCAACAGCAACATGGCAATATAATACAACAACAATTCCAAATCAAATACATCCTGCACATAAATATAAATCCTATTCCGAGTCAAATAGATATTATTTTTCGAGTAAACATAAGAAAATATATGGTCAATTTATCATATGATTCACTTGCAAATCCGAGTCAACCTAAGAAAATTATGCAGCATAATTCCAAATTCGAGTCAACATCAATAATAATTATTATTTAATTCAAGTACATAACAAAATTATATTATGCAAACCTACTATATAGGAGATAGCTGGTGCATCACACTTAATAATTTGTTTGCCCTACCAAGTTAACCAAAATATTGTAGCCGCGTTCAATTGACAACAAGGAAGAAAACTAGACAATTAATCAAGCAAGTCTTCGCAACTCAAAAGAGGAGTGGTAAGTGTTCAATTATGGCAGAAGATATGTTTAATTCAAGTTCTTCAAATTCTTCTCATGATAATGTTGACGTGGATAATATTGGTGTTCATAACATGAACCAATCGGATATTAACGATTCAAAAACTCCATATGAGGGTCAGATTTTTTCTACTATCCAAGAGGCAGAAGAATTTTATAGAACCTATGCACGTAGTAGTGGATTTGAAATAAAAATTGGGGCAAGTCATAAATATGCTCGCTCTACCAATTTATCCAGCAAACTTTTTACATGTAACAAAGCTAGAAAACTAATTGAAAGAAAGAAAGAAGACATTGAAGTTGAGGGTAGTAAGGTCAAAAGAAAAAGGGATTCAATAGGTCGCACGATGTGCAAAGCTAGAATGTTTGTTGTTCATCTAAAGAAAGAAGATTCGTGGAAAGTCTCAAAAATTGAGTTGACTCACAATCATGATTTGGTGACTCCGAGCAAAAAAAAATTCATTCAAACACGGAAAAATATCACTCCTGTTGCTCGAACTTTAATCGAAACTTTAAATAGCGCTGAAGTTGGGCCAAGTAAAATGATGAATGTTTTTAGTGAATTAGGAGGAGGGATGAAAAATGTCGGTTTCAGTGATAAGGATATTCGGAATGTTGTGCAAGACATAAGACGTGATACAATAGATTCAAACGATGCCTAAACAGCGTTGCAGTATCTGAAAAAACTTTATGCAGAAAATCCTTTATTTTTTTTTGATATTAAATGAGATGAAGATAATCGTATCGCATGCATTCTGTGGATAGATTACCGATCAATGATAGCTTATAAAAATTTTGGGGATGTACTGACATTTGATACAACTTATCGGACGAACAAATATTTCATGCCGTTTGTTCCATTCACGGGGGTAAATCATCATTATCATTCCATCTTGTTTGGTTTTGCACTGATTAAGGATGAATCAGAGGATACTTTTGTATGGGTTTTTGAGACTTGGCTTCAAGCGATGAATAACAAGGCACCAATTACCATTATAATTGATCAGGACAAAGCTATGAGCACTGCAATTGCTAGGGTTCTTCCTAAAACACAACATATTCTTTGCACATGGCATATTAGTAACAAATTCCAGAAAAATTACATACATTGTATGAAGAGTATCCAACATTTAAACATGATTTTAACTGGCGTGTGTATAAATCATTGACTGTTGCGGATTTTGAGGAGCGATGGGAAAAGCTGATGATAGATTACGAATTACATGACCATGATTGGCTCCAATCACTTTATGAGGTTAAGCACAAATGGATCAAGGCGTACACAAAGAATTTTTTTGCAGCGGGAATGACGACTACATCCAGGAGTGAGGGAATGAACAGTTTGTTCGATGACTATGTTAATGTGACAACTAGTATCAAGGAATTTATCGTAAACTCAGAAAAAGCCGTTGAGAAGTAGGTTATGAGAGAGAGAAAAGCTGACTACGCAACCTGTTATCGGACACGAACTATGACTCTTGAATCACCGTTGGAAACGCATGGAGCAGATGTTTATACAAATGAGATGTTCAGACGCTTTCAGATTGAGATTGTAAAATCTCATAAGTACATAATGCAGAAGCTTTAACATCTAACAACACCGGATACAAAGTCGTATGCAGTATACAAGGCAAACACCATCGAAGAATCAAATAGGTACTTTACTGTTGTCAGTAATGTTCAAAATGGAGATATAAATTGTAATTGTCTAAAATTTGAGCATTCTGGTATGCTTTGTAGACACATTCTAAGACATATGATTGCCAAAAGTATTAAAAAGATACTTGATAAATACATTTTAAGTCGGTGGTGTAGAGATGGTAATAAAGTGAATGCTGAATTACCAAAGATTTTAACTGAAATGTCCAATTATGAGGAATCTCAGAAGATGTGTTACAATTATTTGGTGACGTTGCTCTTACAATTAGCTTCTACCGGATTATGCTCAATTAATGGTTTTAAGCATGTTGTATAATTGTGCATTGATAATTAACCCATCCTTGAGAAATTTGATCCTGATGAAATTAATGTAAAAGAGGTTCCAGAAATTCGAATACAAGATGATGAACCCGTTGAAGATGAGCCGTTATTGGATCCTATTTGTTCGCAAACAAAGGGTCGCAAAAAAGCTACAAGAATTAAGAGTGGGATCGAAGAGGCTGCAAGTCGTAAACAATTGAGAAAGTGTGCAATATGCAATATGATGACCAATCATGATAAGCGAAACCACTACAAAGTTTTGGGTCAAGAAAAGCCTGGTGTTTGAAGTTTTCTTTATATGAGGTTGTATGATTCTTTAATTGCGAAACTGTTTAATGGTGGTTATATATTTTGATTAATGACAATGGTTTATTTTTTTGTGGTTGTATAATATTTTAATTTTTCATTTATATAGTGTGATGTTTTATAAATTATAACTACATACTAATTAACTGTACTTTTACATTTTATTGTATGTCTAAAGATTACCCCAATTCCACCCAAAATCCTAAGTCATTTACTGTTGTGGATATCTGCAAGATGCATTATATTTCCATCTTTGATTTAACTATGAATGTCTAGTATAGTTTATAAATGGTTATTATGTGGATGATAAAAATGGCAATAATGCAGTACCAAGTATATGCATAAAGCTTGAGCCAATAAAACATAAGGGATACAACACACCACTGTATCTATTAAAGGTAGGAACATAACTATACTAACATCAAAACAACAATAGTTAAAAATCAAAAACTTCTATGTAGAAAAAGACAAATACCATAGATATTTCCAACTCTTGGAGGTCATTGTCTCCCATCTGCCTCAATGCATGCATATCCACCTGTAGAAGAATTAAACTAATCAGGATCAAGCTCCATTAAAAGGTTAGATATATTATTCATTATGTGCCACAACTTACTAGGAAACCTTAAAAAATCCAGCAGGGGAAGGGAACATGAATGTGCATTTAAAGTATTCAAATTTGATCCACAATTAATACAGATGAGTCATTAAATTAATTCACCCCAGGACAGAGATTGTTTGATTAATGATGCATTACACTATTTGTCACTAGTATAAATATATAATTATATACTACTAAATGGACAAACAAATTAGGTGTTACTAATTAGAAGACATAGATAGTGACACATTAGTACAGAGTTCTGAGACAGGATTAAAATAAAACCAAGTATGAATTTGGTAAGAATCAAAAGGTTGAGTTGTAGAACATATTTGACCAAAGTATCCATTTGGATCCACGTAAGAGCTATATAAAAACACTTGGAATATGCCTCTTTCAAATGCCTATGGTACTAGCTAGATGAGAGAAGTGCAGAAAAGTTTACAAGCTAAAGTATGTGTATCTGTGTATTGCATTTGAGTCATAAAAAAAGAAGCTAAAAAGTACAATACAGTTGTCTCATACTTGTATATTTCTGTAGTTTCTATTACTGTCTCCTCGTTGCCTGTGGAAATGTAATATGAAAGTACAATGAATACCAGAGTAACTACAAACATTCCTCAAACTGGTAAAATATGGAACAACGTGCAGAAAATTCAAATTTAACTACCTCAAAGACTCCTGATATCCTCCTGCTACCTCAAATATCCAAATCAGATTGCACAATCTCTAACCAGCTTAGCCATTAGTATGAGGGTTCAGGTATAAAAATAACAGGTTCAATTACCTTTGTGTACATATGTGTCAAATCAAAATTTAAATAAATGTCATCCATAAGTGCCAAATTTTTAATTTGTGAACACAGAAATGCAAATAAAAATAATGCAGTACCAGCAATATGAAATCAAAAAATAAAATAAAAAATGCAATTCACAAAAGAATTTGTTGACTTTGTCATATTCTAAACCTAATGTTTTGATGATGATTTGTTCAATATTACTAAATTGTTTATTGTGAATTTCAGGAAATTAATTCAAGAAATTGTCTGATGGATTATTCAAGGAAGAATGAAGATTATCTTGAGTCTTAAGAAAAATATGTAAGGTCATTGCAAATATTTAATTTTTCAATACAAGGCTCTAGGACATAATATTTGTGCATTAAACTATGTTTGTCATAAATTATATGCTGAATGGTATGCATGGCTAAAGTAATGTTCGGATTATTAAATTGTGCATGGCTATGTTACACGTCTGTTGATTTTATATGTGCACAATCCAGATATATGCATCTTAATTATTTTATGTTTCACATTGATTTATGCATGATGGTCTATAAACATTTTGAAGTATCATGCTTTATCGGTATATGAAACGTGTGGCAGTTGGAATAATTAAATTCCTTGGAAATATAATGCGTATATACCTTGTGGCGACAATCTTGAAAAAGTGATAAGCTTGACAGATACACTTTAATGTGTAATCATTATCTTTTGACTTGATAAGTATTATGTAGCCGGATCAGTTGGAAAGATTTGTTTTTAATTCCGGATATCTTGCTTAACAGACTAAACCTTGATAAGGTTTGTTTGTTTGTAACAATCAGTAAAACCGGGATAATGATTTACACGGATCAGTTATCTTTTCGAAAATGCCCAGCAAATCTTTTAAAACTTACCGAGATAGATTAGTTTCTCTTAGCCATTAACGGGTGTATAATCTGATTATTTGAAATTTGGCAACGGGAAAGATTTCTAACGGAAAAATTCTTGGGCTATAAAAAGGAAAGCTCGTCCCTTAATAAAAATACGGCAATTAATTGATTACAAATTTGCAACCACATACTGAAACCAGGATTAATTATTCTTAGTGCAAATTACAAGCTGTTGTGCTATAATATTCAGATTTATTTTCAGCAAAATTTTCGTGAGCATAATATTGGTGATATCTTTTGAACTCTACTTGATCATTGCATTCATTAGTTGAGCTTTGCATTGTTAAATTGATTATTTGCTTTGATCATTAGACCTCTATTATTGTAATTTTAAATTTTTTTAGACTAAGTGTTGTCTAAAGGAATTTAATCCAGGTGGATTAAGGTTTGTTTACATACAGATTCAAGGAAACATAGGTGCTTAAGGAGTGCATTGGTGCGCAAGGAGCAAAAGTGCTCAAGTGAATTATTGTAATTCAAAATTTGATAGAATCTGTCTTGTAACGGGAATTATTTTTAAATAAAAGTGAGTCTCCAATACTAGTTAGTATTGGACGTGGAGTAGGCTATTATTATAGAGGGTAATAACTGAACCACGTAAAAATCTTGGTGTTAATTTTATTGCTTGCTTTAATTACTCAAAAGTTAGTTAATTATTTTTTTAATAATTAATAACTTGAATATTTGTATTATTCATTATTATTAAGTATATTCATTAATACAGTAAACTAAGTTCTTCTTTAACCAAGACTCAATCTAGTAAACCATATTCATTCAGTAAGCTGCATTCATCAATATAGTAGACTGTATTCAAAAGTTTGGTATAAATTTTTTAATTGGTAATAGTCTGTATCCACACTTATTCAACCCCCCTTCTAAGTGTGCCTTATCTGAATTTCATTTGGTATCAGAGCTTAGCTCTACTTATCTTGGTCTTAAAGGTGACTTGTAGGGAAAGATTCTAATATGGCACAATTCAGAAACAACAATCAAGAAGGTCAATCAACCAATAGACCTCCACTGCTGTATGGAACAAAAAATTACAACTTCTGAAAATTCCGAATGAGGATCTACCTTAAAAGAGATCCTTGGGAATGGTGGGTCGTGGAAAACGGACCGGTTATACTAAGAAAAGATGATGGTATTCCAAAGACCTTGCTAGAAATGGACTCAATTGAAACTTTCATGGTTTCCTATGATTCAAGGGCTATGAATACATTACTTAGCGGCATGGTTCAATCAGAGATAGATAAAGTTTCTTCATGCAATACAGCTAAAGAAATTTGGGATACTCTTGTAGTAAGCCATGAAGGGACATCCAAGGTGCGAGAAGTCAAACTTAGCATGCTCATGCATGACTATGAAGTGTTTAAACTTGAGAAAGACGAAACCATAAAGATGGCACAAGCAAGGTTTCTAGTGCTGCTAAATTCATTGAAGCTATTTGATAAAACTATTCCACAAAGTGAGGTTAATCGCAAGTTACTTCGGGCAATGCCCAAAAGGTTTGGTTCTAAGATTACTACTCTTCAAGATTCTTCCACTATTTCTACTATGGATACTCTAACACTTTTTGGTGAACTTGAGGAATATGAACATCAGTTAAAAAGATATGATGATGAGGATGAAATCCCTCGAAGAAAGGTTTTAGCTCTTAATGCAGGAAACGAAGAAGAGCTCGATGATGATTCAGATGAAGAAATAGCCATGATGTCAAGAAGACTCAAAGGACTACTACAAAGGAAGAACAAACGGAAGAATATTTTCAACACAAATAAAGGCAAGGGAAAACAATCCGAGGAAACGTGCTTTGAATGTGGACGTCCAGGCACTTCAAGAAGGATTGCTTTCAACTTAAGAATAAAGGAAAAATGAACTTTAAGGATAATAAAATAAACAAAGCTCTTGTCACTTGGAGTGATGAAGAGGATTCCGAAGTTGAGGTTGATGCCAAGGATGAAATAGCTCAAGTATGCTTCATGGAAATAGAATGTGAATCAAATGAGGTATCTATTTATGAGTTTAATTCGTTAAAACTAGAAAATGAGAGATTAAGAGAAAAGAATGCATGTTTGAAGGAATTAGTAATACATTAATATGTGAAGTTAATTCTTTAATAGATGAAAAGAAAGAAATTGAGAAAGAGTCATCTTGTAAAGAAGAAAATGTTTTGATTGCAAAAAATGATTATCTTGAAAATTACAACAAGATTCTTTTTAACAAGGTGACTCACTTGAGCAATGAAGTTGAGAAATTGACTAATGAGCTAAAAATGCAATACGTATGTATTGATGCATTTAGTGATAAATCTCTGAGTAAATCTATTCTTTCTGATGAACTTCAAAAGGAAGTAGATTCATTAAAACTATCTCTTGCTAGATTTGTCCAAGGTGAAGAAAACCTAACTGTTATGTTGGGAAAGCAAAAACCTAGTTTTGACAGACAAGGGATAGGTTATAATCCCACTCGTAAAACCGAAAATGTGCAAATGCTTAAATCCAAGTCTCGTTTCAAATTGAATTATTGTTCTCCTTTCACTACATGCAAAAATTGTGGCATTAAAGGTCACTTAGATATAAATTGTTCTAAGAAACAGAAGGTTAAAAAGGTATGGATTAAGAAGAGTGATTTATGTACAACTAACACAAATGGACCCAAAAAGATATGGGTACCAAAAAGATGAAACAATTTTTCTTGACAGGTATGCTTCAAGGCATAAGTTCCATCTCAAAAATGGATTCTTGATAGTGGATGTTCTCGTCACATGACTGGTGATAAATCGAAGTTCGTGGAACTAAAAACCAAGAAGAAAAATGGAACGGTCACTTTTGGAGACAATCGAACCTGTGAGATTATTGGAAAAGGTAAAATTGGTAATGGTAAGGTGAATATTGATAATGTTCATCTTGTTAGTGGACTTGAATTTAATCTTATAAGTGTTAGTCAATTAATGGATAATGGTCATCAAGTTAGTTTTGAAAAAGAAAAGTGCACAACTACTCATGGTAATAACAATACTACTTTAGTGGCACAAAGAGAAGGAAATATATATACTATTGATTTTGAGCAATAGGATGAAGAACTATGTCTAGCAACTATGCAAGATGAGGCTAACCTATGGCATAAGAGGATGGGACATGTTCACATGGATTTAATCAAGAAATTATCCTCAAAGAATCTTGTCAAAGGATTTCCAAAGATAAGGTATGAAAAAAGAGGAATATGTGTTCCTTGCCAACTTGGGAAACAAGAACTTCGTTTACAGCAAAGAACATGGTATCAACTCCCTCTCCTCTACAACTACTTCATCTTGATTTATTTGGTCCTGAAAGGCATGCTAGTATTAATGGTAATTTTATGCATTTGTAATAGTTGATGATTTTTCTAGATATACTTGGGGTATTATTTTTAAGAACCAAAGATGAAGCATTTAAAGAGTTTGAGAAATTGATAAGAAGTTTAGAGACTAAGTATAGTCTCAAATTTATAAAAATTCGGAGTGATCATGGTACTGAATTTCTAAAGGACTTTACCATATTTTGTGATCAAAAAGGAATAAGCCATGAGTTTTCAGCTCCGAGAACCCCTCAGCAAAACGGAGTAGTAGAAAGAAAGAATAGAACACTTCAAGAAACAACTAGAACACTTTTACAAGAAAGCAAACTCCCAAAGAAATTTTGGGCAGAGGCTGTTAATACATCTTGTTATGTGTTAAATAGAGTTCTTATCTGCCCTATCATTTTGAAAACTCCTTATAAGCTTTTGAACAACAAAATTCCTAATATAAGTTATTTCAAAGTATTTGGATTTAAATGTTTTATTCTAAATACTAGTGATAACTTGGAAAAATTTGATGCTAAATCCTATGAAGGGATTTTTATTGGTTATTCACAAAACAGCAAGGCATATCGTGTTTTTAATATTAATAAGCTACGTGTTGAAGAATCAGTACATATAACATTTAATGAAACTAACAATGATCTTCCAAAAGAAAGAGAAGAGGATGCAGGTAATTTGGAGATCTCAATGAATTTGGTAAATCGGAAAAATCTATTCAGCAAGCCAAATGAACAAATTCAGCAAGCTGAATTGGAAAATACACAAGGAGTGGAACAAGGAACAACACAAGAACTTGAGGAAAATTTCTCCCAACAAGAAGAAGTAATACACAATGTCCAAATGCCAAAGACTGCAAGGTATCTCAAGAATCATCCACCGGAAAACATTATCGGAGATATAAACAAATTAATCACCACACGAAGAAGTTTACAAAATCAATGTGCATTCTCTGCGTTCTTATCACAAGTTGAGCCAAAGAATGCTAAGGAAGCTATTCTTGATGAAAGTTGGCTAATGGCAATGCAAGAGGAACTTCAACAATTTGAACGATGTCAAGTTTGGGAATTGATGCCTCCTCCTAAAGATGTTTCTGTCTTTGGAACAAAATGGGTATTTAAAAACAAGTTGGATGAACATAGGACAATCACTCGTAACAAAGCAAGGCTAGTAGCTCAAGGATATAATCAACAAGAAGGGATCGACTACGAAGAAACTTACGCTCCAGTTGCAAGACTGGAATCTATCCGAATTTTATTAGCCTTTGCATGTTACAAGAAATTTAAGCTTTATCAAATAGATGTAAAAAGCGCGTTCCTAAATGGATACATTAATGAAGAAGTCTATGTTAAACAGCCTCCTGGATTCGAACATAAGAAATACCCAAATCATGTTTTCAAGCTAAAGAAAGCTCTCTATGGTCTCAAACAAGCTCCAAGAGTTTGGTACGAGAGGTTGAGTAAGTATCTTCTTACTAGTGGTTTCACTAGAGGTAAAATTGATTCCACATTATTTATTATGCATGATAAAAATGATATAATTATTGTTCAAATATATGTGGATGACATAATATTTGGTGCTAATGATTTCCTTTGTGAGTGGTTTTCAAAATGTGTGCACAAGGAATTTGATATGAGTCTTATGGGAGAGCTAAATTACTTTTTGGGGCTTCAAATCAAGCAAACTATGGAAGGGATCTATATTCATCAAACCAAGTATACAAAAGAGCTTCTCAAAAGATTTGGTTTTGAAGGATCCCCTAAAGGCTACACCAATGAGTACATCGATAAAGCTTACATCAGATGATAAAGGTACAGATATAGAGTTAACCAAATTTCGAGGTATGATTGGGTCTTTATTATATTTGACTGCATATAGACCTGATATAATGTATAGTGTATGTCTTTGTGCTCGATTTCAAGCAAAACCCAAAGAATCCCACTTACAAGCGGTTAAAAGAATTTTTAAATATTTAAGTGGTACTATAAATTTAGGGTTATTTTATCCAATAAGTAATCATTTTGAGCTAATGGGTTATTCAGATGCAGACTATGCAGGGTTTTAAGTTGATAGAAAAAGTACAAGTGGTGCTTGTACATTTTTGGGACAAAGTCTTGTTTCATGGCATAGTAAAAAGCAAACTTCAGTTGCTTTATCAACAACTGAGGGTGAATATTTAGCTGCAGGGAGTTGTTGTTCTCAAATATTATGGATGAGACAAACTTCATGTGATTTTGATATAATTTGTAATAATGTGCCTATATATTGTGATAATTCTAGTGCTATTGATATTTCAAAAAATCCTGTTTTGCATTCACGTACAAAACATATAGAGGTAAGACATCATTTTTAAGGGATAATGTTTGCAAAGGGCTAGTCAAACTAGTTTTTATTCCTATAGAAAGACAATTAGCTGATATTTTTACTAAACCTTTAAGTGAGGAAAGGTTTTGTATGCTTAGAAGAGAACTTGGAATATGCATGGTATAATTGTGGTTAACGTAATCTTATCATATTCAGTTAATATTTTCTGCATGATATCTGCTAAAATATATCTGTTTGATATGCTTTATCTGTTTAAATTATTTTCTAGAAACACGTATCTATTAATAACCAAGGAGTAATTGCCGGTTATCAAGATTAATTGGATAATGTAAAGTCACAATTTTGAAAACCGGAAAAGTAACTGAACAACCATTGAATTTGAAAAGATGCACGTCTTTCGGTATCAGACTCCTACTTGATTTCTATTTTATTTATATATCTTCAGTTCTCTCCTTCCATAAACCAGATCAAAACCCTTGTTTTTCTCTTCTCAAACCCTTAAAGATATGAAAACCAGGGCTAGTAAACAATTTTCCGGTAAATCAACGGATGAAGGATCCTCTTTAAAGAATGTTTCTGGATCAAAGATGAAACCCAAGCGAAAGCTAAAGAAATCATCGATGCATGTGTCGTCCGACGCCACCATACTTTCCGACGACTCAGATTCAAGCTTCTCTTTCTTAAAGGCTTCAGAGGACGAACCGTTTCAACAAGGGAAGTTGAAACAACCAGTGCATGAAGACTATACCACTTCACAGCCAGAATCTCCTTCAAATCTGGTAAATCCGTTCTCATCTTCCTTTGATATACCAGAAAATTTCTTCAGAGGTTACAGCTTTGAAACTCGTTTTAAACAATCTATTGCTACAAAGCAATTTATTTATGAAAAATCTCTGGATCGGTTCTATTTCAAAAACTCTGTTTTGAAAAAACTTTTCAATTCTTGTGAAATATCTTCTATGTTGTTTCCTCCTACTATTGCATATTCTCGATTAGTTCAACAGTTTTATACTAATCTTGAGTGCAATGGAGATTGTTACACGACATATGTTCAGGGAAAATCCTTATTTTTCACTAGTATTGATTTTGGTAGTATTCTCGGTATATCCTCTGCTGGACCCTGTCCCTTTACTCTAAAAGGTGCTACTAACATTCCTTTTCCACCTATGGAACAACTTCATATAGTGATGAATGATTTTTCTCTTACTGATTTATTTCTTCTAAAAACTGTGAATGTATGCCCAACTGCATGTGTATTACATAAACTAGTTAGGTATAATCTGTTTCCTCGACTTGGTGGTGGGGCATATTTTACTTATCAGGATTTAGTGGTTGTGGTTATGATTCTCAAGAGAAAATCATTTAATCTCTCTCAAATGATGTTGTCTCATATGCTCAGTTGCATTCGCCAATCTAAAAAATGTCTTCCTTACAGTAAATTTTTAACAAAAGTTTTCAAACATTTCAAAATTTTTCTTGATGATGAAATTTCTGTTTCAAACAATGAATTCATAGATACTACAAGTCTGACACAATCCCATATCACTTTTCTTGCCGGAGAATTTGTTCGTCTTCATCCTAATCCTCCTCCTATTTCCCCTACTCCTGAATCTTCATCTACTTCTCTGCCAAATACTCATGGAACTGATATTTTGAATATTCTAACTGAGATTTTACAAAATCAAATTTCTATGAAAACTGACTTGGCTGAGATTAGAAATCGAGTTGAGATTCTTGAAAAAGGGAAATTGCTATTGGATGCACCAGAAATTAATAAATTGTATAATCGTTTTGAAGATGAGTTCATTGATCTTCAGGCAGGTTTTGAGATCCAAACTTTGGCTATGGTTGAGGCCCTTCAAAGGAAGTTCAATAGAAATATATGCCAGTTAAGTCAAGAGATTAAATTTGTAAGTTATCAAATTGGTGAACTTGCAGATTTTATGGCAACCAGATTTAATGATGTGGGCAGAAAGTTACATTTTCAAATAATGTACTCCACTATTCCTGAATGGCCAATGTGCAATTGGACAACGGAGTTCAAGGATGACTTTCTTGATATGGAGATTTCTCCTTCAACCTTTATCCCCAGGCCACCTCGATTTGCCAAAGAACTCACACTTTCTGAACGTCTTCACCGCATCCGGCACCGTGCTTACTTCACCTCCCGCTCTGAACAAAAAGTTCACATTGAAGACATTGATTGAATTTGCTCTCTCTCTCTCTCTCTTTTTGCCTGATGACAAAGGGGGGAGATTATTTCAATTTTAACAACATACTCTGGTTTCTGGTTTCTTTTGATGGTTTCTTATATTGGTTTTAAGACCTTGATACTATGGTTTTTGTGATGGTTTCTGTGATGTTTTGTTAGGCATGAATGTTTTTCTAATGCCTGTTTGACAATTGGTTGAATATTTGATTGAATATGCTTATGGTATTTTTTTTAATCATGTTGTTATGAGATGTTATTTGAATATGATACTAACACATGCAGGTTATATGGATTTGTTTCCTGAAATTAAACTATGCATAAATTTAGGAGGAGCTTCAATGATTTATGTTGTCATCATCAAAAAGGGGGAGAATGTTGACTTTGTCATATTCTAAACCTAATGTTTTGATGATGATTTATTCAATATTACTAAATTGTTTATTGTGAATTTCAGAAAATTAATTCAAGAAATTGTCTGATGGATTATTCAAGGAAGAATGAAGATTATCTTGAGTCTTAAGAAAAATATGTAAGGTTATTGCAAATATTTAATTTTTTAATACAAGGCTCTAGGACATAATATTTGTGCATTAAACTATGTTTGCCATAAATTATATGCTGAAGGGTATGCATGGCTAAAGTAATGTTCGGATTATTAAATTGTGCATGGCTATGTTACACGTCTGTTGATTTTATATGTGCACAATCCAGATATATGCATCTTAATTATTTTATGTTTCATATTGATTTATGCATGATGGTCTATAAACATTTTGAAGTATCATGCTTTATCGGTATATGAAACGTGTGGCATTTGGAATAATTAAATTCCTTGGAAATATAATGCGTATATACCTTGTGGCGACAATCTTGAAAAAGTGATAAGCTTGACAGATACACTTTAATGTGTAACCATTATCTTTTGACTTGATAAGTATTATGTAGCCGGATCAGTTGGAAAGATTTGTTTTTAATTCCGGATATCTTGCTTAATAGACTAAACCTTGATAAGGTTTGTTTGTTTGTAACAATCAGTAAAACCGGGATAATGATTTACACGGATCAGTTATCTTTTCAAATGTAATAACCAAGAAACTCTTAGTTTTATTATAAGTAGGATACTATTTAAATAATATTAATATTAAAAACTTTGTGATATATATGAACAAATAAGTGATTATATGACTTGTATACTACTTGTGATTTAGAGGAAGTCTCACTAATAGAATACTTAAATTAGTGACTAACCTAAGTATTCTAATAATCCAAGAAATTGATTAAGGTATTGAACCTTAATTAATTATGCAATTTACTTGAATATGGTAAGTTTAATTGGATTATGTAAATTAATTAACATTGTTGATTTATGAGTATGTGTTAATATCAATAATATTGAGTAATAGTTCAAGTGATATAGATTTAATGAACCAAGGAGGGTAAGTAATTTAAACAAGACCAATTGTTTATTTAAGCATTGGACTTGTAGATAAATTGATTTAAGAGCAACTAATAAAATTAGCCCAAGTATGATTTGTTAAGACTTGGCAACTAGTGGCCCAAGCAATTTAAATGAGAGCCCAAAAGAATTAAATGTATGGCCCAATCTTTAGCCCATGTGATAGGGACTTTTTAGTCATTCTATTAAGCTAATTTGGCATTAAAAGAAAATCAAGAATTTGGCTAAAAGGTGGTGCATGCATCCGGCAAAGGAGGGAATATATGAAGCATGAGTTGATTTTTTTTTCTTCCTTACTTTAGTTAGTAACCTACTCCCTTAGGTGTCAACTTAGGAAGCTAGCCACCATGTTTTACCAACATTGCAAGTTATATGGAGAGAGAGGAGAAGATTTATGTTGGGAGATTTCATGGATATAGATAATATATCTACACATTTTTTTACCAACACAAAAGATATTATTTTCTCTTTCATCTCACTATTCCAAGTTAACTAAAGAAATAAAATATAGAGAGAAAGAGAGAGAGGGCCGTCTATAGGGAGGAAAGAAAGAAGAGGAGCTAGCTCACGAACCCCAAGCTCATTTCTTACTTTGGAAAAATAAGAAAAATAGCAACCAAATCAAGGTAAGAAAAGAAATAAAAACTCTAGTTTATGTTTAGTATGTTTTGTGTAATATTGTGTTAGGTTTATGGAAATGTAAGTTCTAAAAGGCTAGAATCTTGTGAGAGTGATAAATATTGGGTAGAGTATGTTTAACTTGTTCATCCATATAAGTTGATGTTGGAAAAATTTAGAAAAAGAGAGTTAAAGAGTTTTTTTGGAAACTTATGTTAAAGTGTTGGTATATATTTTTCATTTTGGAAATCTATGATGGATTTAGTAATTTTTCTTGCTTGGTATGTTAGATACATGAGTTTGTGATAAAATCCCTTTGGAATCACTTAAAAATGTTGAGAAATGAGCAAACTATGAATTTATTACTAAAACACAGAACTAGAAAACCCTGTTACGAATCAGCCACTTTGGCACGGATTTCAGAGACCAAAACAGCATCAAATCTATTGTTTGACGAATGAAAATTGTAGTTCGGGAAGATACGAATCCAACGAGTCCGATTAGGCCTAAATCGAAGTTCTAGATTTCATTCTATGAAAGTTTTCGTAAAGGATTCCGAATCTGGAAACAAGGAGGAAAAAAAAATAGGAAAAACGGTTTTCCGGTGAACTGGCGGGACCTTCTGTCGGCCGGTTCACCACTTTTCCGGCCGGTTCCGGCGGTCATTCCAAGACCCATATTTTTATAAAATTGCGAAGAATATTTTAATATTTATTGGGTAATTTTTCTGGATAGTTTGATAATTATTATGTAATTAATGAGTTAAACTCATTTAAATCATTTATAACTTACTAATTAATAATTATTAAGGCCCCTAAATAATTATTAAACTAATTTCATATAATCTAAATATTATTAACTACTTAATTATCATTTCAAAGAAATTAAGAAACAATTAAGTAGAATTAGTATTAATAAACTAACTATTAATTATTTAATTGAAGTTAAATAATAAATAGAGTTAACTAATTGATTAATTATTATTTAATTTATATTAAATAATAATTAAAGAATGTTTGAGTAAAATTAAGTAATTACTCACTTTTATTATCATAATAAAATAATTATTTATTATTTAATATTAGATAATAAATAAGTATAAAATGTTAATTAATTAATTATCCTTTTATTAATAAGAAAGAATAATTAAAGGTTTATGAAGTGAATTAATTATTTACTATTCAAGGGTAAATAATTTATTTTATTATTTAATTATATTAAATAATAAATAAAGACAACTGTTAATTAATTATTCTTTAATAATAAAGAATAATGAAAGAAATAGAGTAATTATTTTCAAGGATAAGTAATTCATTAATTATTATTTAATTAATAATTAAAGAAGAATGGTTAGTAATTAATTAATTATTATAATTAAAGATTAATAATAATTTGATTACTTAGTATTAAATACTAAGTAGATTTATGTAGTTATTATTTATGTTATTAAATAGTAACTAAAAATAATTAAGTGATTACTATTTAACTAATATTAAATAGTACTCAAGTGAAGGTATAGGTAATCAATAAATAGAATGGTAGCAATTCATTAATTAAACAATTATAATAAATTGTTTAAAGGTTTAATAAGTGTATAACACTTAAGATAAACATTATTAAATAATTAAATTATTAACCTAAGATCAATTAAATGTCTTAAAAGGTTAATGATAGCGTATTATTATGTGTATCTTGTAATGAATATACCTACTAAATGAATAGCCGAAGTAGGTGTATTGATGAACAATTATGTGCTATACTAATTGATAGACCTACGTTATTAATGCTAGGTCACTCAACGAATTTTAATTAAAGCTAGATAGCAGTAGCTCGTCGAACAGGCAAGTTTTCCTAACTCAGCTCGAGTTATTATTTTTCAAAGTATATTAGTGAATAATTATTGATAATTATTCGCATCTATAAAATTTATTGACATTCGCACTTCGTGCAAATTAAATTCTTGTTCTATTATTATTGGACTGTGAATTATTTAAAGTTCTTACTTTGATGAACTGTTTATAAGCTGGATCTAAGCTAATTGTATCAGCTAGATCAAATATGTAAATTTGATAGACTCAAATAATTTAAAAAAAAAAATCTAATCCAACCAGTTGATTGGTATGGATTCTTCGACTGAGAAAAGGATAATTTTACTAAAGCATTAAATTGGAAAACAATTATTGCTCGATTATTAAGTGTTTTTGCATAAATCACCGGTAAGAAAGGTTGATCCCCTTGATTACCAAAACTTATTAAAAGGACCAGTTTAAATACTGACAACCTTTGTATATGTTCATGGTTATTTATAACCACTCAGTATCTATTATTCAATTATTGAATCTTGTTAAATGTTCTTTCAATCGAATTTCATTGTTGAACATTGATAGATAAATTCTTTCTAATCATGATATATCTTTTTTGTAATTAAACTTGCTAAGCAAATTAGTTGCTTACCCTTGCTATATCATGACGTTTATTTCAGTTAAACTAGAAAGTTCGACAAAGAAAGACAAAGGAAAAGGAAAAGTGCAAGAGTAGTTTACTATAAACTCTTAGGCCTTATATTTGATGTAATTATTATGTAAACTTTATTTATTTATTTATTTTATTTAAAGAAATGTGTTAAGTTAAGGTTAAGTAGACTTGGGAAACATTGTTGTAAACTTTATTATAATGAACAATGTATGTTTATTATTCTGCAATAGTATATAGAATGTTTATGATGTTGATGGATCGTGAGCACCAAACCCGAGGTTAAAGAACCCGGATTTGGGGGCGTCACAGGTTGGTATCAGAGCTGTAGGTTATAAACATTAGGATGCGAAACCTAGGTTATAACCTTAGAAGAAAAACTCATATTGAGCATGTTAAGTGATGAATTATGGAAATTCATCTAGTATAGATTGTACATGATAAAATATCATTTCATTTTGTCAATGAATGTATTTTATTGTGATACTGATGTTGTCCTTGTTTGCTTATAGGATGTTTGAAGAAAAGCAGGATAGTCATACTGTGGAGCAGGAGCTGAGGGATCATGTTGAGGAGCATGAGGTGATGATAGATACCTCACAAGATATCATGATAGCAGACTTGATGTATAGGAACCATGATTTAGAAGAAAGGGTGTCTCACTTAGAGGAGCAGAACCACACACATCAGCATACAGAGTAGCAATACAAGGATGCTGCCAGTCAGGCATTGGCAGAGTTGGCGGAGCAGAAAGCCAAAGTGGAGTTGCTAGAGTTTCAGCTGAGTCAGAGGACATTGGAGAATCAGGTGATGAAGTTGGAGTTCGATGTAGAGATAGCTGAAAAGATTAGAATCTCGGACGCATGGGAAGGGGCAGCCAAACTGGTGGATCAGCTCGGGGAGGAGCTGCAGGCTAAGGAGGTTAGGATTGACTCATTGGGGCGAGCTTTAGATACCGCCTATATGAGCCAGAGGTCAGGATTGAGGAGGGGTTCCATGGAGGTAGGTGAGTCGAGCCGATCAGTTCGACGTCGACTTATGGACAGATTTCTTCCACCGGAGTAGGAGCATACAGATGCACCACCTCCTGATGTGCAGTGATAGTGGGTGGACCTATATGTATATAGATGCAGTAGTACTCCTTTTGATTATTAGGGTTATATGATGTATTAAGTGAACCTCAGATGGTGTGAGGTAGTATGTAAATATATTGTATCCCCACTTATGAGATTAGGGGACTTTTAGTTTTTGACTAATCCCACATTTTGTTGTTAAATAGGGATAGATGGCATTTATAGCAATATGCCAGTTATGTAAAGAAGTTGGTATATGAATATAAATGCGATATTTTGATAAACGTATTAAAGATAGTAAATTGTATATGAGTAATATGTTAAATTCAGCAAGTTAATTCAGCAATTTAGTATACCATATTGATTATAATAACACACTATATTACAAAGCTATAAGTCAGGATTAATATAATGATTAAGATTTACGCATATGATTAAATTTTTATAAAACCACTATTAAATTGTGGCATAAAAAAATGCAAATGATGCATAAATAATATAAATTTTTATTGAAACAGAAAATGCCGCCAGTATGGAGAGGAAGAGGAAGAGGAATAGGAATACCAAGAACCTCACCATCAACCCAAGAGGAATCTGTAAATAATTCTGCAGGTCCAGAAAATCCGATGCAACAGTTCATTGACCTATTAACCCAAGCATTGCAAGGTAGAAACGCCGCACCACCAGTAAACCCAAACCCTCCTGAGGGCCACTTGGCCAACTTCAAAGACTTTAAGGCAGTAGGTCTGCCAGAGTTTAAGGGGACAACCGATCCTATTGAAGCGCAAACGTGGATAAAGGAGATGGAGAAGGCTTTTGTTATTGCTAGAGTTGCAGACGAGCAAAAGACAGCTTTTGCTACCTATTTGATGAAGGGCGAAGCTAATTTCTGGTGGGAAGCAAATCAGAGTAGAGCCGGAGAAGGTATGATAAGCTGGGAACGATTTAAAGAATTGTTTCTCGAAAACTACTTTCCAAGGAGTATGCAGGGAAGAATGGAAGTTAAGTTTTTGGAGTTAAAACAAGAAAATATGTCAGTCTCCGAGTACGCAACCAAATTTAATGAATTAGCAAGATTTGCACCACATCAGGTAGATACTGAAGAAAGGAAGGCGCGAAGATTTGAGAACGGGTTGAAACCATGGATTTTCAGCAAAGTGGCGGTGTTACAAATCGATTCCTTTGCAACTTTATTGGAAAAAGCTATCATTGCAGAAGGTGGTAGTGAGGCAGTATCCAAGTACAATCGAGAGAAGAACAAAAAGAGGACTGAATGTGGGAATCAGAGTACCAGCAGTGGTGGCAACAACAATAAGAAGCGCAAATGGAGCAGTGGTGGTAGTAACCCAGAAAATCAGCAAGGGAGTGTTCAATAGAAGAAGCCAGCATGTGGGAAATGTGGAAAGAATCACTCGGGGGAGTGTATGAAAGGGAAAAATGTATGTTATAACTGCGGACAGGAAGGACATATTGCACCCAATTGTCCTAAGCCAAAGAAAGGTGGTTGTTTTTCATGTGGAGGAACGGGACATAGATTCAAGGATTGTCCTTTGAAGAAGAATATTGATGGAAGATGTGGCAATAAGGGCAGTAACACCAAACTAACCATTGGAGGGCCAGCACAGCAGAGCAAGCCAACAGCTAGAACCTTCAACATGACTGTACAAGATGCAGTGGCATCAAAGGAGGTAGTGTCAGGTATAATTCCGATCAATAATATAAATGCATATGTGTTATTTGATTCGGGAGCTACCTGTTCTTTTGTATCTGATGAATTTGCTAGAGAATTAAACTTACCTCGCGAACAGTTAGAAAACCCAATGAATATAGAAGTTGCAAATAAAGAAGTGATCTCTGTTAAGTTTATCCATAAAAATTGTGATGTGGAAATAAGGGGACATAAGTTAAGCGTGAATTTGATTCCAATACGCTTAGGAGAATTTGATGTGATCCTAGGAATGGATTGGTTGTTTAACCATGAGGCAATAATTGATTGTCAGAAGAAGAGCATACGCCTTAAGACACCAAATAAGTCTAAGGTTGTATTTTATGGTAGTAAGTCATCGAGCCAAACAAATTGTCTGACGATGATGCAGGCCAGAAAGATGTTACGAAAAGGATGTGAAGGTTATTTGGCTCATATAGTGGATACACGGATGGTGAATCCTGAAATAGGGCAGATATATACCTGTAGTCAATGAGTTTGGGGATGTCTTTCCAGATGAACTGCCAGGACTTCCACCAGACCGAGACATAGAATTTGTGATCGATTTAGTACCGGGAACAACGCCAATATCGAAAGCACCGTATAGAATGGCTCCGGTAGAAATGAAAGAATTAATGGTCCAGTTACAGGAGTTGTTGGACAAGAAGTACATTCAACCTAGTGTATCTCCGTGGGGAGCACCGATGTTATTTGTAAAGAAGAAGGATTGATCAATGAGGTTATGCATGGATTATAGGGAACTGAATATAGTGACAATCAAGAACAAATATCCGTTACCGAGAATAGATGATCTTTTTGATCAGCTTAAAGGGGCAAGATATTTTTCGAAGATTGATTTAAGAACGGGTTATCATCAGTTGAAGGTGAGACCAGAGGATGTACCAAAGACAGCATTTAGGACTCGTTATGGCCATTATGAGTTTCTAGTGATGTCTTTTGGACTGACGAATGCGCCAGCTGCATTTATGGACTTGATGAACAGAGTATTTAAACCGTACCTAGATAAGTTTGTGGTGGTATTCATTGATGACCTACTGGTGTATTCGAAGACTAAAGAAGAGCATGCCGAACATTTAAGGATAGTGCTAGAGACATTGAGGAAGGATAAATTGTATGCCAAGTTTTCGAAATGTGAATTTTGGTTGGAGAGAGTTCAGTTTTTGGGACACGTCATAGATAATGAGGGAATTTCTGTTGATCCAGCAAAGGTTGAAGCAGTGAAAAATTGGGGACAACCGAAGGCACCTACAGAAGTTCGAAGTTTCTTGGGATTGGCAGGATAATACCGTAGGTTTATTCAGGATTTCTCGAAGATTGCTTTGCCGTTGATAAATTTGACCAGAAAGATGGTTAAGTATGTGTGGACAGAGAAGTCTGAACAAAGTTTTCAAAAGTTGAAGAAGCGACTAAGTGAAGCACCTGTATTATCCTTACCAGATAGTACGGGAGGTTTTACAGTGTATAGTGATGCGTCACACAAGGGACTAGGTTGCGTATTGATGCAGAATGGTAAAGTCATTGCGTACGCGTCACGACAGCTGAAAGACTATGAGAAGGGATACTCTACCCATGATCTGGAATTGGCAGCGGTAGTGTTTTCCCTTAAAATATGAAGGCATTATCTCTATGGAGAAAAGTGTGAGATATATACAGACCACAAAAGTCTGAAATATATCTTTACACAAAAGGAGTTAAACATAAGACAAAGGAGATGGATAGAATTAATCAAGGACTACGATTGTGAGATTTTATACCATCCAGGAAAGGCCAATGTAGTAGCAGATGCTTTAAGCAGGAAGAACAGTGAGAAGTTGTTTGTCTTGACAGAGCAAGAGAAGTTAGTAAAAGAGATGGAAAAACTGGAGTTGGAGGTGAAAAATCTGAGGGATTCAGATAAAGTAATAGAAATAGAAGCGAGTCCGACTTTATTAGATAAAGTAAAAGAGGCTCAGGAAAGTGATAAAGAATGTGGGAACATTAAGACGCGGTTAGCTGAGGGTGAAGAGTTAAAATATAAGATTGATGGCACTGGACTATTGAGATTTGAAAACCGAGTTTGGGTACCTTCAGTACCGGAATTAAGGGAAGAGATTTTACAAGAAGCGCATAGTACAAGATATTCAATACACCCAGGGAGCACAAAGATGTACCAGGACTTACACCAACACTATTGGTGGCCGAACATGAAAAGAGAGGTTGCTGAATGTGTCAGCAGATGTTTAACTTGTCAAAGGGTCAAGGCAGAACATCAACGACCAAGTGGATTATTACAGCCATTAGAAATTCCAGAGTAGAAATGGGAGCACGTCACAATGGATTTTGTGGTGGGACTTCCAGCAACGCAGAAAGGTCACGATGCAATATGGGTAATTGTTGATCGTCTTACAAAGTCAACACACTTTTTGCCGATCAAGATTAGGTATAATTTGGATCAATTAGCCAAATTATATATCAAAGAAATTGTTTCAAGACATGGAGTGCCAATATCAATTGTATCTGATAGAGATCCGCGCTTCACGTCAAACTTTTGGAGAAGTTTTCAAGAACGAATGGGGACACAGCTAAGGTTGAGTACCGCGTATCATCCACAGACTGATGGGCAAAGCGAAAGAACGATTCAGACATTAGAAGACATGCTCAAAGCCTGTGTGATGGACTTCAAGGGAAGCTGGGAAGATCATCTTCCACTAGTTGAGTTTGCATACAATAATAGTTATCATGCAAGCATTGGAATGCCACCGTACGAAACACTGTATGGGAGGAAATGCAGAACACCCTTATGTTGGGATGAGGTAGGTGAACGAAGATTGTTAGGGCCAGAATTGGTGCAGCAGACTGTGGAGATCATCAAAGTAATAAGAGCTCGACTGGTAGCAGCTCAGGATCGACAAAAGAAATATGCAGATTTGCATCGTAAGAAGAGGGACTTCGAAGTGGGAAGTTATGTATTTATGAAAGTATCTCCCTGGAAGGGGAAGATAAGATTTGGGAAGAAAGGAAACTGAGTCCGAGATTTATTGGACCGTTTGAGATACTAAAGAAAATAGGCGAGGTGGCGTACGAGGTAGCTTTACTTCCTGAACTGGAACATATTCACAATGTGTTTCATGTGTCAGTGTTGCGTCCATATAAGTCTGATTATAGGCATGTAATATCGTATGAGCCAATTCAAGTTGAGAAGGATTTGTCGTACGAGGAAATTCCTGTAGAAACATTGGATAGGAAAGAACAGAAACTAAGGAATAAGGTTATACATTCTGTTAAAGTTCTGTGGAGGAACCACAACGCTGAAGAAGCTACGTGGGAACTCGAGGAAAGGATGAGGAAGAATTATCCGAATCTTTTTGAGTAACCTTATGTGAAATTCCGGGGACGGAATTCTTATAAGGAGGGGAGAATGTAATAACCAAGAAACTCTTAGTTTTATTATAAGTAGGATACTATTTAAATAATATTAATATTAAAAACTTTGTGATATATATGAACAAATAAGTGATTATATGACTTGTATACTACTTGTGATTTAGAGGAAGTCTCACTAATAGAATACTTAAATTAGTGACTAACCTAAGTATTCTAATAATCCAAGAAATTGATTAAGGTATTGAACCTTAATTAATTATGCAATTTACTTGAATATGGTAAGTTTAATTGGATTGTGTAAATTAATTAACATTGTTGATTTATGAGTATGTGTTAATATCAATAATATTGAGTAATAGTTCAAGTGATATAGATTTAATGAACCAAGGAGGGTAAGTAATTTAAACAAGGCCAATTGTTTATTTAAGCATTGGACTTGTAGATAAATTGATTTAAGAGCAACTAATAAAATTAGCCCAAGTATGATTTGTTAAGACTTGGCAACTAGTGGCCCAAGCAATTTAAATGAGAGCCCAAAAGAATTAAATGTATGGCCCAATCTTTAGCCCATGTGCTAGGGACTTTTTAGTCATTCTATTAAGCTAATTTGGCATTAAAAGAAAATCAAGAATTTGGCTAAAAGGTGGTGCATGCATCCGGCAAAGGAGGGAATATATGAAGCATGAGTTGATTTTTTTTTCTTTCTTACTTTAGTTAGTAACCTACTCCCTTAGGTGTCAACTTAGGAAGCTAGCCACCATGTTTTACCAACATTGCAAGTTATATGGAGAGAGAGGAGAAGATTTATGTTGGGAGATTTCATGGATATAGATAATATATCTACACATTTTTTTACCAACACAAAAGATATTATTTTCTCTTTCATCTCACTATTCCAAGTTAACTAAAGAAATAAAATATAGAGAGAAAGAGAGAGAGGGCCGTCTATAGGGAGGAAAGAAAGAAGAGGAGCTAGCTCACGAACCCCAAGCTCATTTCTTACTTTGGAAAAATAAGAAAAATAGCAACCAAATCAAGGTAAGAAAAGAAATAAAAACTCTAGTTTATGTTTAGTATGTTTTGTGTAATATTGTGTTAGGTTTATGGAAATGTAAGTTCTAAAAGGCTAGAATCTTGTGAGAGTGATAAATATTGGGTAGAGTATGTTTAACTTGTTCATCCATATAAGTTGATGTTGGAAAAATTTAGAAAAAGAGAGTTAAAGAGTTTTTTTGGAAACTTATGTTAAAGTGTTGGTATATATTTTTTATTTTGGAAATCTATGATGGGTTTAGTAATTTTTCTTGCTTGGTATGTTAGATACATGAGTTTGTGATAAAATCCCTTTGGAATCACTTAAAAGTGTTGAGAAATGAGCAAACTATGAATTTATTAGTAAAACACTACAACCAGAAAACTCTGTTACGAATCAGCCACTTTAGCACGGATTTCAGAGACCAAAACAGCACCAAATCCAGTGTTTGATGAATGAAAATTGTAGTTCGGGAAGATACGAATCCAATGAGTCCAATTAGGCCAAAATCGAAGTTGTAGATTTCATTCTATGAAGGTTTTCGTAAAGGACTCCGAATCTGGAAACAAGGAGGAAAAAAAATAGGAAAAACGGTTTTCCGGTGAACCGGCGGGACCTTACGTCGGCCGGTTCACCACGTTTCCGGCCGGTTCCGGCGGTGATTCCAGGAACCAAATTTTTCTAAAATTGTGAAGAATATTTTAATATTTATTGGGTAATTTTTCTGGACAGTTTGGTAATTATTATGTAATTAATGAGTTAAACTCATTTAAATCATTTATATCTTACTAATTAATAATTATTAAGGCCACTAAATAATTATTAAACTAATTTCATATAATCTAAATATTATTAACTACTTAATTATCATTTCAAAGAAATTAAGAAATAATTAAGTAGAATTAGTATTAATAAACTAACTATTGATTATTTAATTGAAGTTAAATAATAAATAGAGTTAACTAATTGATTAATTATTATTTAATTTATATTAAATAATAATTAAAGAATGTTTGAGTAAAATTAAGTAATTACTCACTTTTATTATCATAATAAAATAATTATTTATTATTTAATATTAAATAATAAATAAGTATAAATGTTAATTAATTAATTATACTTTTATTAATAAGAAAGAATAATTAAAGGTTTATGAAGTGAATTAATTATTTACTATTCAAGGGTAAATAATTTATTTTATTATTTAATTATATTAAATAATAAATAAAGACAACTGTTAATTAATTATTCTTTAATAATAAAGAATAATGAAAGAAATAGAGTAATTATTTTCAAGGATAAGTAATTCATTAATTATTATTTAATTAATAATTAAAGAAGAATGGTTAGTAATTAATTAATTATTATAATTAAAGATTAATAATAATTTGATTACTTAGTATTAAATACTAAGTAGATTTATGTAGTTATTATTTATGTTATTAAATAGTAACTAAAAATAATTAAGTGATTACTATTTAACTAATATTAAATAGTACTCAAGTGAAGGTATAGGTAATCAATAAATAGAATGGTAGCAATTCATTAATTAAACAATTATAATAAATTGTTTAAAGGTTTAATAAGTGTATAACACTAAAGATAAACATTATTAAATAATTAAATTATTAACCTAAGATCAATTAAATGTCTTAAAAGGTTAATGATAGCGTATTATTATGTGTATCTTGTAATGAATATACCTACTAAATGAATAGCCGAAGTAGGTGTATTGATGAACAATTATGTGCTATACTAATTGATAGACCTACGTTATTAATGCTAGGTCACTCAACGAATTTTAATTAAAGCTAGATAGCAGTAGCTCATCGAACAGGCAAGTTTTCCTAACTCAGCTCGAGTTATTATTTTTCGAAGTATATTAGTGAATAATTATTGATAATTATTCGCATCTATAATATTTATTGACATTCGCACTTCGTGCAAATTAAATTCTTGTTCTATTATTATTGGACTGTGAATTATTTAAAGTTCTTACTTTGATGAACTGTTTATAAGCTGGATCTAAGCTAATTGTATCAGCTAGATCAAATATGTAAATTTGATAGACTCAAATAATTTAAAAAAAAAAAAATCTAATCCAACCAGTTGATTGGTATGGATTCTTCGACTGAGAAAAGGACAATTTTACTAAAGCATTAAATTGGAAAACAATTATTGCTCGATTATTAAGTGTTTATGCATAAATCACCGGGTAAGAAAGGTTGATCCCCTTGATTACCAAAACTTATTAAAAGGACCAGTTTAAATACTGACAACCTTTGTATATGTTCATGGTTATTTATAACCACTCAGTATCTATTATTCAATTATTGAATCTTGTTAAATGTTCTTTCAATCGAATTTCATTGTTGAACATTGATAGATAAATTCTTTCTAATCATGATATATCTTTTTTGTAATTAAACTTGCTAAGCAAATTAGTTGCTTACCCTTGCTATATCATGACGTTTATTTCAGTTAAACCAGAAAGTTCGACAAAGAAAGACAAAGGAAAAGGAAAAGTGCAGGAGTAGTTTACTATAAACTCTTAGGCCTTATATTTGATGTAATTATTATGTAAACTTTATTTATTTATTTATTTTATTTAAAGAAATGTGTTAAGTTAAGGTTAAGTAGACTTGGGAAACATTGTTGTAAACTTTATTATAATGAACAATGTATGTTTATTATTCTGCAATAGTATATAGAATGTTTATGATGTTGATGGATCGTGAGCACCAAACCCGAGGTTAAAGAACTCGGATTTGGGGGCGTCACATCGAAAATGCCCAGCAAATCTATTGAAACTTACCGAGATAGATTAGTTTCTCTTAGCCATTAACGGGTGTATAATCTGATTATTTGAAATTTGGCAACGAGAAAGATTTCTAACGGAAAAATTCTTGGGCTATAAAAAGGAAAGCTCGTCCCTTAATAAAAATACGACAATTAATTGATTACAAATTTGCAACCACATACTGAACCCAGGATTAATTATTCTTGGTGCAAATTACAAGCTGTTGTGCTATAATATTCAGATTTATTTTCAGCAAAATTTTCGTGAGCTTAATATTGGTGATATCTTTTAAACTTTACTTGATCATTGCATTCATTAGTTGAGCCTTGCATTGTTAAATTGATTATTTGCTTTGATCATTAGACCTCTATTATTGTAATTTTAATTTTTTTTAGACTAAGTGTTGTACCTAAAGGAATTTAATCCAGGTGGATTAAGGTTTGTTTACATACAGATTCAAGGAAGCATAGGTGCTTAAGGAGTGCATTGGTGCACAAGGAGCAAAAGTGCTCAAGTGAATTATTGTAATTCAAAATTTGATAGAATCTGTTTTGTAACGGGAATTATTTTTAAATAAAAGTGAGTCTCCAATACTAGTTAGTATTGGACGTGGAGTAGGCTATTATTATAGAGGGTAATAACTGAACCACGTAAAAATCTTGGTGTTGATTTTATTGCTTGCTTTAATTACTCAAAAGTTAGTTAATTATTTTTTTAATAATTAATAACTTGAATATTTGTATTATTCATTATTATTAAGTATATTCATTAATACAGTAAACTAAGTTCTTCTTTAACAAAGACTCAATCCAGTAAACCATATTCATTTAGTAAGCTGCATTCATCAATATAGTAGGCTGTATTCAAAAGTTTGGTATAAATTTTTTAATTGGTAATAGTCTGTATCCACACTTATTCAACCCCTCCTTCTAAGTGTGCCTTATCTGAATTTCAGAATTACAACTATATATCAGCTTGAAATTATATATTCAAACTATTCAACCGAGATAATAAAATAAATGTATTACGAATGTTAGGCAAATATACATTAACTAGTCTTCATTTGAATTCGAATCTAAAGTTTGGTCGTTATAAAGATATTTTTGAGGAATGTCCCTAGCTTTGTACATCCTAAGCTCATGCGCTATTCTAAATCTAAAGTTATAAGCCTCGTTAGGAGTCCACCTCGGTTCCTTCATGATGTTTATCCGGTGCAAAAAGAAATCTACGTACTTTGCAACATATACACCACAATCGTCTGAATTTCATTGCCTCGGCCTATTCACACAAACATCAACGTTCGGCTTCAATGTTGGCCACTTTACTGTAGGATTTGCCTGACGAAGCAATAAAGGAATTAACTCCGTCTGTAAACCAAAAAACAATCATTTATTTCCCAATATACAATGCATGTATGTGTGATGACATGCAAAAACAAGTAATATATTAATGAACTCACCACAACCGCAAAGAAATTTTGGTATAACTGTGACAAAGACATTAATGGTTTGCCATCATAAAGTGGGTCAAATAGCATTACTTTCCACTTGTTGACACTCCAAATAAATAAGCAGAAATGGTTGTTGCTTTCGCTGAAGACTGGAACGAATATGTAATGACACTCATGTACTGGGGCACCAACTGAAGGATTGATGTAACTTCTTAAAAATTTGCGTGTGGTTGCATTGCTCACTCCGACACTCGGTAAGTGTTGGGTGCCCAACTCTGTAAAGTACGTTGGCATGAAATAAAACTTGACCCATCGTTGGATACCTTCATTCCACATCTTAGCTTCTCTGTCTCTCAATAACAACAAATATGCATCCAATACATGCGCCCATAACTAACCATTGGGTCTCAGACAGTTCACATCCTTAAACTCTAACTTGTATAGCCCACTTGGATAGATATGAGGAAAGTATGATGGTTCGTGAGTTGGACTAAACCAATGGTGATTTAACCAAGTGATTTTCTCAATCTTTAAGTACTTAACAAAGTGAGCGTGTTTTGTTCCATCTCTCCTTCTAACCGACAATTTCCTACTATGTTGAGTAGAAGGGTCAACGCTAGGTTGAGTCTCTTGAACTGTAAGTTGGGGTCCCGTCAAGTCAATCTCCATTTGTCCAACTTCATGTTGTGTTGGATTTGGTTTGGTTGGAACCCCTCTGTAATCATTCATGAATGGCTGGTATAGTGTATTGAACCATATCTCATACATAGTTCTTAACTCAGGTGGCTGTTCAATTGTGAACACCTTTTCAAATACAGCTTTTGCAGTCTCAATCTAGAAAGTTAAAAAAAATAATAAATATATTAGTAAAACAAGGTCATCAATTGAAAACAAAAAAACAATACTAAATATTTTAAATTGAACAACTTACAGTGTTTACAGCCACATATTGGTCGATGAATGCCTGTGGCTCATAATCTTCCCCTTGACGCCTTAAGGGTCGAGGATGGTGTATGCGTCTCCGAGTAATTTCTCTGTACCATATCATATAATTCTCGGTAGATATCTGCTGCAAAGCCTCCAACACTTGCCCTTCTAAACTCTCCATGTAGGCCTCCCACAATCGAATATAATTGGCCCTATGGTTTTCATAATTTATTCTTTTAAACAGTTTATGTTCCTCCCTCAATTCCACCATGTTTTCAGGATTAGATGGATACGACTGCAAATATCTAAATTGCCTCATAAATCTGTCAGGCATTTGGAACTCAACAATGTCGAAATGTATCAATGGTATACGAGCGGCTCCACCTAACCTTGCCTCAAAAAAATCCCAAGCCAAACGTTTATCAAATAACTGATATGGACGCCAGACCCCATCTGTTTCCAACATATTATCAAACTTTCCTCGGTAAAACAAAAGATGGTGATGTGGATTTTTTTGGTGCTGATAATATTTTGAATGAGGATCAAAAGAGGAGTATGCCCACGATAATGCCCTCGGTATCAACTTCTGGGACTTAGGCCTAGGGGTAGGACGCCCAATGTTCAACCTTTCATGAGCCCACATCATAAGAAGAGTTGCACATCCTACAAATTTTTTCGATGTTTTGCGAGTAGCATCATGTAAACCCCTATACAAATGCGCTAAAACTGCTGCCCCCCAAGCATATGTAACTATGTCTTCCAATCTTTCTAATAACAACAAATATCTAGGATGTACAATATTTTTACTCTTAGTTGGAAATAAAATAGCGCTACACAAGTACAACAAATATGCCTTAGTATGTTTTACCACATCATCTGCAATAGCATCAACAGGTACTTGTCCGTATCTATGTCTTAACCAAGGAAAACTTATGCCCCCCCTTTTATAGCATTGTTCCTAGTCATCTATTGCAGCTTGTTACCTAAAAACCCGTACAAAATAGCTTTTGGGATTTTCTAGTTCTCCGCAAGTCAAAGGCTTTCCTAATATGGGCAACCCAAATAAAAATCCTACATCCTCTATAGTAATGCTAATCTCTCCACAATTTAAGTGAAACGAATTTGTTTCACTTCTCCAACGCTCAACTAGAGCAGATACAAGAGATGCATCAATCTTTGACACTACAGCTTGATGACAAAATAGACCAAAACCTAAATGTTCCAGTCACTACACCAAAAAGGGCATCTAGTGACGGACAAATCCTTCACAAGACATAATATATCACTCACAAGAGATCTATTGCGAATAAATATTTTCTTCACACGATTGCTCGCATACGACCTCGTCGCAATTGGGTATCCTTCGCTAAGTAGTAACTAAATTTTATTTGTGAAGGATGTATTGTGAATAACTTTTTATTCACAAGTTATATTTGGTAATGGAATATTGTTATATAGTGAAAAGGTGATTTCCTTCACAAATAATATTTTAAGGACTATTTGAAATTAGCGAATAACTTTATTCCCTCACAAATAATATATTTTGAAGAACAAATTTATTTAACAAGAGAAAATTTTCCTTCACTAATTATAAATTGAGAATCTTTCTTCACATTAGTGAGAAAAAAATTCCTTCATTAATAACTAACTAATTAACTAAAAAAAAATTTAGTGAGGGAAATAATCCTTTATTAATGTCCATTCCTTCACTATAATATCTCATTAAAATATAAATAACAAAAAGTGCCCATAAATTTTATATATACTAAATGAGAAACTAATTATATATCATTTCAAAAGTATATAATGTATACAAAGCTAGTATAGCCAATATACACACACTAAAATTACAAGCCTTGTTATCAAAGGCAAGTGCCATATCACCTACAATATGTATCCATGTATATTAGGCAAGGAAGAAAATCTATAGTTATAAGGTGTAGTAATTGCCAGTTCCTCATTATCTTCGTCTTCAAGCAAGTCAAGGTTGAGCCTTTAACTTCATTATGCAAGAAAAGTATCAAAACATCTTCATACTGCAAGGAAAGTATCAAAGCCCAATTTTACAAACAAGAATAACAAAAGATGAACCGGCAAAACTTAAATTAAGAAAAGAGTTTAACAAAATGAGAGAGAACGTAGAACAACACTGAGGCAAAGAGGGTGATTGACACTTCGTTCTAGTATACCTTAATTCCTTCCTCTCTTCTCTTTCCTCATTCTTATTCTACCGACCCTGCTCCCTCTCTCGTCCTTCATCCATCTTTTCTGTTTTATTAGCATGAGAGATTGAGATTGAGATTGAGATTGAGATTGATTTAAATTAAAGAGTAGGAAGAATTTCCTATAAATTGAAGATCAATATTACTGTTGATGATTGAGGTTTGGTAGAACCTCAACAGAAAAAAACAAAAATAAAATAACAAACTACAATATACACCTACCCACCTCAGAAGAAGCTCAGCCATAACACAACCTACATACCACATATCAATTGAAGTAATGTATTTTGTAGCCCCAAAGATCAGTTCTGGTGCTCTATAATACCGTGAACAGATGTATGATATATTCGGTTCACCAGGCTCCTGCAACAAGACCAATGGATTTCAAAACTACCACACAAAAACATAAATCCATGTTTTTTTTTGAAAACAAACTTGCCAAAATCTTTGCACTCCCAAAATCACATAGCTTCAACTGATGGGTGAGGATTGACCTGCACCAAGCATCACTACCCTCAGATTCAGAAACTTTAATAAACAAATATAATAATAATGTCTTTGTATGATAGGTCTCTGCAGTGCAATGCCATGTAACAGGTTCAGAATTAATAAATTGATATAGTAGTCAAAAAGTTCAAAACAAGACTATCAAGGGTAAAAATCAAGCATAGAAATGCAGAGGTTTAGTTAGTTAAGATTCTTATACTCCCTTAACAGATTATTGCAGAAATTCTGTCTCAGCAGCAATTGCCCTGAGTTTACTTTCTTCCTATTACACTTTCTAGTTATTCTTATAAAAGCATTTAACTTAAGAGGCTTTATGAAATATAAACAAAACTATAGGATTCTATGCTAAAGCCTTAAAGAAGTTTAATGATCCAATTTATTTAATTACATTGCATGAGTTTTTATAGACCCCAAAAGTAGAAGGGAGAACAATTTTTTTAAAGCTATTATAAGCAGATGCCACGGAAGCTTACTTTCTCTCACTATCAATCATTCATATTCCTCAAATATAAAAAATAGACAACTGAATCAAAATCAAGGGAAATGATAGTAGATGCTGTTTTTAGGGTAGTCAAAATCAAGGGCCATAAAGTTGTCTGTATATGGATGTTAGAGATTTTTAGAGGGCAATGTTCCCGCTTTTAACAAGTTTTCGAGGTATGTCAATTTCAGCAATGAACCTTTTGAGGATTCTTTCTAATTGAAATTCTTTGTTTGTTCCCCTAATTCCCATTATTGTGAATCACTTAATAGAAAGGCAAACATCCACCTTAGATGGCTGTTAGACATAGCTTTCTACCTTTTTGTTGCTGGCTAATAACTCTATATTTAATATTGCATTGATTCTCATAGTTGAGAATGCCACATTTATACAGTTATACTTATCATATAGAAAACAAGATGCTACATTTGAAGAATTCCTGTTTTTCATGCTTTGAACTGATACCAATAGTTTAACCTTATTGAAGAAAATATGGGTTATGAACTTTATATATGGGCTACTAAGATATTTGAGAGCAGACTCCTTGTTTTGGTGGCTCAATTCCGACTTTCTATTTTCTGCTAAGCGTTAGGGCCATGTTGGTTGATTGGTGAGATGATTTTGTAGCAGGACTTGGTTCTGTTGCAGCTTGTTTGATTTAATCCGTTGTCCAGTTTCTAGAGTTTAAATATTTTGGTAACTAAAAAAGAATTATGGGGAAATGTTGTGCTCAATGACACAACCTATGAGACTGTTTAAAAAATAATGTATGTATTGTTTCGCTATTAAAGAATGCCATCTTAAAGTTGTTATTGACTTATTGTTTAATGAACTTGTCTTTATTAAGAAAAATAAAAAGGAAATACTGAAAGATGTTAAACTTATTTAATGACTGTTGTTATTGCTGTATATAGTCTGTAAGACATTTGATGGAAGCATTTAGTAACTGCTGAAAAGATCTCAGAAAATTTTCTAGTTAGCCACTGATGACTTGGTTGGTTAGAGGATCAACATTACTTTCATAAGGTTGTTTTTTTTAGTCAAAAATCAACATGTCTCAAGGGTTGATTATAAATGTATTAATGATGTGATGGACTATTGGCAGTGCTATATAAATATCATTAGTAAACTTGGTTGAATTATATAACACTTTACTTAGTTACAGAGTTAAAGGGCAGTTTAAGGCAGTTCTACTGATACAAAGGGTTGAAATAGTTTTCTGGTTGTATTGAAGAGATAAATCTCTGATGCTTCATAATAAAGCTAGTAAAAGTTTAGAACTCAATTTTCTGGAATGAAGTGTTGAAACAATTTTGTGATGCTATTTATGAGATGCTGCATAAAGCTAGTAAAACTCAATCGAAAATGTCTGAGATATTTCTGTCATGTGCACGGGTTGAATAACATTTTGATGTTAGAAGTACTCTTCTTACTCTTCATTTTCCACCCAGTAAATGTATGGTTTAAAGGTCACATTCTCCTTCTAAGACATACAAACACTTAATTGGAGCTGGATTAGATTGAAAAAGGTTGCAAAGATGCCTCTAATAAATAGCCTTGGTTAAGATGCATTGCTTTTCCTTTTCAGCTTTAATGGGCTTTTATAAGATTTGGTTACTTTTTCCTTGTAATTTCTTGCCAGATATATGTTTGAAGTAGTAATTGGTCTTATAGGATAACAAAACCAATAATTGTTTAGTTCACATTTGTGTGGTTTTTATGTTACGTACATAAAACTGAAATATAAAACACAAGAAACATTCTAATTTAAGACAATAAAGATTAACTGTCACCAGTGTAAGATTAACTTCTATTTTTGGCATAGATTTGGCTTTGTTCCAATGCAGTTCCTTTTTTAACTTGAAACATAGATTTTCCAGAAATGGAACATTTATAACAATTGCATTATAAAACAGTAACGGAAACAATCTAAAATGTCTCAATTAGATGATCGAATGTATATATCTTACAGTATTTCTAGGCTGCTAACTGTTCCAAGTGAAGAAGGTATGGTCCCATGGATGTTGTTTCCACTCAAGTTTCTGCAAATACACAAATTAAACATACATGAAAAACACGATATGTATCTAGATCCAAGCTTTCAGTTAATCACATAAGCTTTCAGTTAACCATATCTGTAGTCATTTACTTCCCTGAAATGTAGTGTACCAACTGTAATTATTTCTTCAAGGTCAAATTAAGCTCTGATAATGTTGTAGAGACCTTTATCTTAGAACCAAATTTGGTTGAGCAGAATAAAATTAAACAAAAAAAAAGGTTACAGAAAACATAGCAGAATCCTATCAGAAAAAAAAACTATAACAGCAATATAATTTCCAAATAAAGTAAAGAAGGCCACACTAAGAACTTCCTCATTTGCTAATGGTGGTTCTGTACACTACACCATACTTACTAGATAAAATTTTATGTTACTGGAAAAGACTAAACATTTGTTAGTGACAAATACTAACAAATTTGAGCTAATAGGCAGGGATGCCCTGGCCCTGATGCAAAGTCTTTACAATGGAAACACAAAGGAAAATTTCAAGTAAGGAAAGAAAACTAAGCACTATCTAAAAATGAAGAAGTAATTCAGCAACTAAATAACAAGTTTATCTATGGAATTCAGGTCAACAACTAACAAAACACATAGATACTATTACTGTGGAAATAGTAACGAATATGAATGAATATACCTGGTTAGCAGCAATTATAAAGACACAAAAGCATACACAATTAACAACAAAAAATTAGGAGCAGGTGAAGTATAAAAATAGTAGAAATTATTAAGGAAAACAGAAAACTAGGGCATATAATTAATACATTTTCAACAAATTTGACTACAGAGCAAGAGAAGGGTTATTCCTGTGATGAGCAACAAAGAGGAAAAGAACAAAGAATAAATTAGGGTTCCAAATTGAGAAAATAAGAGAAATTAACTGCAATATTTGAGAGAAATAGGGTTAAGTTTCTATAACAAGCTATTACAGAAATTTACGGTATAACATACCAACGGCAATTTGAGGATAGAGAGTTTCAATTTGAGGGAGGACAACCTCAATCTCAGAGAAGAGAGCTTCAATTTCGAGGTGACGACGGCAAGGTAGCGGCAAGACAGGGAGACAAGGCGACGACAAGATATAGATCTACAAGGCACCTTAGAGAGGAGGGCGGAGGCGGAGTCACGATTTGGGATTTGGGGTTTTGGGTTAGGCCAGACTCCAGAGACAGGGTGAGAGAGCCAGAGACTGATTTGGGTAATTGTTGTCGTTTTAGCTTTTAAGTTAAATTTTTTTATATCTTTTTTGGTTACCAAAATATTTTGATTAAAAATTTTTGGTTCGGTTATTCGATTTTACCCGATTTTTACTCGGTTCTACTAAGAAAGAGAAGAGAAACCTAATTGGTAGAGAAGAAACCTAGCTCATATCTCTAATTTAAACATCCACATGTGAACTTTGGCTAAGGAAGAGAGGTGAAACCTAAATTGATCTTTGTTTCATGCTTTTCGGACCACGCCACCACTCAAGGATTCTATTCCAAAAAAAGAGTTTGATAACATTTAAAAAAAACTCTTTTAGAAGTAATATTATATGTAAAATTATTATTTCAAAAACTTAAAGATAAATCTAAATTTAAATTATTGTAACTTAATATTTTAATTAATACAATTAATATTGTAAATTACTTAAAAATTATTATTAAAGAACAAACTCAAACTTAACTCTTTTTGTAGAACATATGAGTATTTTTTTTGGCATTTGTACTATATTACACAAAAAACGTCACTATCTTCTTCTTTTTTCTCTTTTTTTTGCCATGATCCATGTATAAAATTTCAAAATTTTAACGTAGTGTAAAGCTATTTACTTTATAGTTTATTAAAATAAATAGTCGATATTATAAGTTACTTAAAAAGTGTTATTAAAAATAAATTTACTACTATAAAAAAATTTAATGTATTTATATTACAATTTATATTCACCACAATTAATTTTAAAAGAATTTATTTAGAACAAAACAGTGACCAATTTTATCTCTCGCAAAAAACGTCTGAAGAATAATATATAGTGAGTAATAATTCCTTCATTAATAGTTTTTTTCCTCGCAAATTTTCATCATTAATTGGCGCCAAATATGCTTTTACCACCTCAATTTTGCGAAAGAAAAAATATAAATTGTGAAGGATGTTTCTTTCGCTAATAACTATATTGTCACTACATTTTTTTCCTTCATCGTTCCTTCGCTAGAAAACTCCTCATGCGAAGGAATGGATTCCTTCACAAAATTTTCTTCACTACATCCCTAATTTCTTGTAGTGAGTAGATATTCTTGTTGTTCAGTCAAGTTTCATTCAGTTAATTTTGTAGACATCTGACAAATTTCCAACACACCCCTATCCTACAAGTCAAAAAATATAAGAACATAAATTGTCACAGCATGAATTTTTATAACAAAACTTTTAGAACGTGAGCGTTGTTATGCATTAATAAACTTACAATATTTTTCCATAAGTCTGACGATACGTGATTTTCTTGGTCCCATAAGACAATAGGATTAAAAGGTCCGAGATTAATATCCATATCTTACCTAAACATTCATCACAATGTCAAGTATTAAACAATTTAATACTATATAAGAAAAATAGCAAAAAATGGAGACATTAATTAAACATGCCAATTCTCCCTAATTTTGCTTATGTTGCAATAAAATCTTGAAGTCTTAATAGAGTCCGTGGTTCAAAATAAAGAGAGATTTGATATTTTTACAAGTGAAAGGGTTAATTTCACAAAATACTCTCTCACATGAAGAAGAACTTTACTTACTATTCATAGGAGAAGAAGCTTGTAAAATTATCAAATTTACTTGTGAAAATATCAATATCTAATAAAAAAAATATATGATGCCAACTGGATTCTGGTTATATGATGCAAGGGACAGCTAAGTATTTTTAAAACAAATCCAAGGTGTTGGTATAAGATCAGGTTAAAATCCCCAACACCCTTTCCTTCTTTTTTCAATAAATAAATCCCCAACAACCTAAAGAAAGAAGTATCATGCAAGTTGAGTTGCGACGAATAGAAGTTGTCAATCTCTCATTAACCAAAAATTTGCAACCAGGAGTTTTGTACATCTGTTGAAATTAAATAATTTATTAAGAATACAAACGTAACTGAAAAATGAAAAACAAAGAAACTTTTAACCATCTCTTATTTATTAACCAATTTAGAGAACAAAGGTCCAATGTGCAATGGAGTGATGACCATGATCTTTACAAAATAATGAAGTTACTATTTTCAATTCTGAAATCCCATTAACAATCACTGCAACGGTATTAACATGCTTAATTACACAAGAAACACAATGAAATCATAAGCATTGAGTAGAAATAGTATCAATGATTATATATTTTATGTCCAAAAGGCACATGTTGATTGAAACAACTTTGCAACTTTAACATTATACAGATGCAAATTTCGACATAAAAAACACTCTAGATTTAATTATTTGGTAACTGAAATAAAAACCTAAATCTAGAAGCCTCACCCTTAGAAGTCCAACATCAAAGTTTAATACGTAATTCACTATAAAACAGTAAAATCAATTCTACATCCCTTTTCTGAATTGCCCATTGGGGGAAAAACACTCAGTTAAAACAAGTAGTAATATCAAACATGCATCTGGTTGATTAATCTAGTCTTTAACTCATTAATACAGGACTAAAATTTAGTTACTGTTTACACAGTTGATTTTCACATATAGGTTATAACAGCAAGAACTTGTAACTCAGTGCTAAAAATCACACATATTTTTTATTGGTTGTTGTTGATCTTGAATACTAGTAACCCATCTTTGACCTCAAACTTGATGCATCGACAATAAACAGGAACTTGACATAAATACTTCATGCATTCAGTTCCACAACACCAAAAGTTATCAAATCCAAATAATAATTAATGGTCATTGATCAAGTAATAGAACTATAGAATCATAGAATTCAACCAATTAATGGGAGACATAACAGAACTTTGGGTTTGAAGTAAAGTAATTAGGGTTTAGCAATTTAATCCAACTTGGTATGCTATGAGCTTCCGAATTTAATCCAACTTGGTGCATTTATCTTAAGGCATAAAATCTAATACAAACTCATAAGGGTGGTCACTAGTATATATCAAAATCCAAACACAACAAGATTAATAGCACATATACCCAATTCGAAAACTCACCGAGTACAAGTTAATTTCGCCGCTGAGATATAGGGAGGAATCGCCGCTCGCTGAGATTGCAGTCGCCGCTGAGAATCGCCGCTCGCCACTGAGAATCGATAATCGCCACTGGGGGTTTGTCCGTTCGCCGAGATTACACTCGCCGGTCAGATTGAGGATTGCTGTTGTAACTCCTTGTTTGGTCTCTATTACACTCGTCGCAAATCGTCGGGGTTTAGCCGAAGTGCAGTAACCGGTAATCGCCGTTGGGGGTTCCGCTCGCCGCTGAGATTGCAGGTGAATGGTTAAAATTAGGGCTGTATTTTTGCCCCAATTGATTGTTTGACAGCGGGTTATAGTGGATTACCGTCCGCTAGAATTTCTAGCGGACGCGCTAAACCCATTTAAAATCCAGGCCGCAGATATTTGCAATGAAGGGTTAAGATCCTATTTACCAGTTTTTGATCCATAGCAAATAGATGTTATGGATCATTGCCCTATATATATATATTGCATCTATAGCTGTCCACATGAAGATTCAACGACCATTATTGTTTAAATTTAAGCCCTTTCGCTACTAAGAGTGGCGGATCTAAAACAATGAGTAGCGGAACGAGAAAAGACTGAAATAACCCTATTTTATATTAAATAAAAATACATTGCCCCACTAAGAGTAGCGGAAGGCCCAAAACGATGCATTCATATGTATACAAATATTACTATCAAGTAAAATTTCACTAAAATTCATGTCCATGCTCAGCATTTTATTTATTTGCAATTAAGAAATTATTATATATATATATATATATATATATATTTCCTATATTTTTCTATTTGTTTGAACTTGAATTGTACTTTTTTTTATATATCTTTGGCTATTTGACATCAAATACTGAAAATTATACAAAAAATATATCCTAAGCAATTTTCACTAAGATTCACAACAATTGATTTTTGAGATTAAAAATTCTTCAAAATCATCTCTATAACATGTTTTACATAAAAACTAACCGGTTAATTAAAAGATGCAAACTTGGATTTTTGACTTCAATTTTGTCTTCAAATACTGTGAATTTGATGTAGTTGGACTTCAATTTGACTTCAAATACTGTGAATTCTCAGCGATCAGATCTAGAGATATGGCTATCGAACTATTTAAGTCAATTTCCTTCCGCCAGTCGTACTAATAGTAGGTGTAAATGGTGCAAAACGCGGTCATTTAATTACTGAAACTGAGTTGTTTGGGCCTTCTGCTCTCTTAGTGGTGGAAAAGGTATTTTTATTACTCCATCCGTCACATATTAAACGTCCTAATTTCTTTTTTAGGATGTTCCACATTAAATGTCCTATTTCTATATTAGTAACTATTTTTATCTTATTTTTCCACTTATACCCTCATTATCTTTTTAGTCAACTTTTGTTGGAAACTTAAAAAATGATAAAAAGTTTACATTGGAAAGTGATTTATTGTTATACCACTTTCTCTATCATATTATCAATATAACATCTCTTCTATTCATGTGGGAACTAACAATGAATAATTAATATTTGGGTCATAGAAAAGTGAATGGATACTACAATTAAAGGTAATTTAGAAGGGTAATTTAGGTTAAAAAAATATTATTAATTAGCATGCCGAAACTAATTAGAACGTTTAATACGGGACGGAGGGAGTAATATAAAACGAGGCTATTTCAGTCTTTCCTCGTTCCGCTACTCTTAGTAGTGGAAGTGCTATTATATTTAATCTATAATGGCCGTTTGATCTTCTCGTGGACAGCTATAGACGCACTAGCCGAAAATAATACATTATCTAAGCCTCTATGGATCACTTCTCTCTCTCTTTATATCTCTCTATATATATACACACACATGTATACTGAGATGCTCAAAAATACAACAGCTAACATTTTAATACTTATCCACATATTTTCTTTTGATAACTAACGGTTTATGAAAGAAATAATATAACTATCCAATAACTTTTAATTATTTAGCAAAGAACTCTAGACCTCATGATGACATTTTTTTTCTGTTTGTATAAGTGAATTTTTGCTATTTACCTTGGAAACTGTTGGGAGTTGGGACCTGGGGGCTAGGGGGGTGTTTGGAGGGTTCTGGATGGCTTAATATTCTCATGCTTTATGACATTATTATGACCGCGAATTTTCTTTTCCTGTTTTCTTCCTTAAAATGTAAAACCTAGAATTAATCTAATTAACTATCCGAATGGTCAGGAAATTATAACTTCTCCATTGCTGAAAATAGTTTTAAGATGTTGCATAAATAACTTGTCATAAAAATGCAAATAAACTTAAATTTTTCGTATTGCAACATTATTCTTTAAGCTTTCTCAAATAAATAGGAAAATAAACAAGAATTAAGAAAATGTAGAATAAGAAACTAAATCCGCGGTCTCAAATTCAATGGAAGGTATTCAAACTGAAATGTGTTTCTTGAGTTGAACTTTGACTTAATTGCTATTTAAATTGATGTCATTTATTAAAGTACTGGAAATAGTAAATATTATAAGTAGTTGTGATTCTTAGATAATTTACAATATTTATTTTTTTAATTTTTTTTCAGTGAAAAATTAATAAAATGACCAAGTTGCGAGATCGAAAACTACTTTAAAGGAATTAATGGAGGGACTTATCTGCTCTAACTAAAGCCGCTATTCCTTATAAGGAATAAAGTACAACCTTTCACTTTCCGTAGCTACCGTTCGAATTACATACTTTAGGAGTGACTAAAATATAAATGAATTACATTAATTTTGAATTAAAAATATCATCGACTTTAAATAGTCAAAATTATTCTTATATTTTTGAAACAGATGGAGGATGACTTTGCATTGCTGGACTCCTCGCACATGTCGTGCCTGCAAACTGAGTTAATATTTATGTAAATAAAGAATAAGAGGGTTTACCTAGGTAGAAGAATTGAATGGCAGGGAAATTCTCCTTTGGCAAATTCATGATGCCATCGCGCTTTTGCACCAGCTTAACCTTTCTGCCGGCCAAAGGAGAACCACACTATCATTCATTCTACCCTTTGAACTATTTTTGCCTTTCACTTCTCTTTTGCTGCAGCTGATGTTCAAATGCTGCATTTTGTTCAGTACAATTCGGATATTATGTTGGATATTCCGTTAAGTGAATTGGTATATACTAGGTTTAATTCCCATTTCTCCTTTGCTTCTCTTCAGTTATTGCACTCATGGTCCCCCTTTCCGTATACTAGCTCATTTTAGTCATTTCATTCTTGTAAAACAAGGTTTATGAGTTTGGTGATTATTATGAATGACTTCTCGATCTGAAAAAATTATTCAATCAAAAACATTGATTTGAAATTTGTTTTCTACGTATTTATTTAGTACCCCATATATAATTAATATGTATGATCGATGAATCCTAGCTTGTGTCATATATATATATATATATATATATATATATATATATATATATATATATATATATATATATGTGTGTGTGTGTGTGTGTGTGTGTGTGTGTGTGTGTGTGTGTGTGTGGGTGTGTGTGTGTGTGTGTGTGTATTTTTCATGATTGGCCAAAAAGAAAAAATTATTAAAACCCAAATTTATTACAAAATGTGGCAATCAATTAGCTAGGTTATATACTCGACAAGGATTATAAAGTTCATGCTATGCGTGGGCATGAACCGATGAACATGCATTCAGAAGTATGTTGCATGGCTGACATTAAAATAAGTATCATTCCAAATATCTTGTAAGACAATATTCCTTTAAGAACCTCAGTCCGCCACCCAAAAAAGAAGAACATAAAGTTAGTAATGTGAGTACAGAAAGAGAAATATAAAGAGAACATGCTCTTGGATCTTCGCTATCGATAACCTGCTCTTGTTTCTATATTCACTTGTTTTTATTCCATTCATCAGGTAACAAAGGCAGCAACCTTTTTATTTATTTATTTATTATTATTATTATTATTATTATTATTTTTTTAATATATATTTTTTAATTTTAATTTTTTTATTTATCGACGGCCAAAAAATAACATGTATACCAATCTCATCACATGGCCTTAATTAGAGAGATTCAAGACATTTATCTGGACTATTGTTTGAGAATGATCTAATATGCATGAAGATGAGTTATATATATATATATATATATGGTGAAATGTAATCTAAGACATGACTAAAACTACTTAATAAAACAACATAAGTTCGTGTAAAAATTATAATTAAAGATTTTTTTATTTATATAAAATTTAAAAATATAAATTTTAACTCTAAAGGGTAAAATTATATGTTTTACTAAGTAGTCTTAGCCAAGTTTGATTAAGATATGTCTTATATTATGTATTTTTTGTCATATATACATATATATATATATATATATATATAAATATATGCATCTTGAAACTTCTAAAATAAGATCTAAGCATATATAAATATATGCATCTTGAAACTTCTAAAATAAGATTTAAGCGTTGAAAAAATTACATTTCATCTCTTTAAAGAAAAAAAGGCGAAAAAAAGAATAACCTCTTCTGTTTTTTAAAAAAGCGGAAGGAGCGACGATCCTTGTATGCTTACTTTTAGTTATAGAAAAAAAACAAAAAAAAAAACCTCTTCCGCCCCTCTAGGGGCGGAGTAACATTGTGTTGGAAAGAGCAATACTTCATCCCTCTGTCTCCTCTTTTTGCTCAAATAATTAAGTTTTCGCTATTTTCAATTGGTAAAGCAATAAAATATGTCCATTGTCGCATCACATAAACTCACATTGACGGTAATGAATATAAAAGTTTGAAAACACTATTTTTCCTTGTACCAAAATATTCTTATATGATTATTTTTTTTTACATAAAAGTGAAATGAGTTATATCTTCATGTAAAAAGATAGTATGTAAAATTATCAAATATATTCATAAAATTTTTAAATTTTTTATAATTTTTCATGAGTTCTGATAATTGAACATTTAAATATAAAAAAAGAATTAATTTACTCCTAATAAATAGAAACTAATCCATATATTTATCATATATCCATTCACATAATAAATAATCGTTCCACTCCAAATTAACTTCTATTTTTCTTATAGATTAAATTAATCATTTTTAAATTAATTTTTGTACAATTTTTGTTAAAATATAGGTGAAGATATTATAATTAAAAGAAAGTATATACAATTTACTATTAATCTCAATTTTTATAATTTTAAAATATATTTTTATATGCTAAGTTAATAATTTTAAAAATAATTAATTTAATCAAAAAATTAAAATTAAACTTTTAATTTAAAACGGAGGAAATACAAGACAAACACAATTTTAAAAATAAAAATATACAACCAATACCTTATATCTTTCCTGCCCAAATATTTTTCTATAAGATGCTTCAACATCAACATAGTCATATGTGAAGACTAGAAATCTAGAAGTCTAGAATGATCGTAAAAGGCTTTAAGAGATATAAGAAGTAATATGTCACTCTGCCCTTTTAAGGGGCGGATGGGGGTTATTTTATTCGTAAAAGCAAGGGCAGTAAGTATTGTCATTGCTATTTCCGTCTCTTTAAGGAGCGGAGGAAGTTAATGTTTTTTGCCTTTCACATCTTTAGAGGTTGAGTATAGTCTTTTCAGTCTAGATATTATTTTAAACGGTACTGTAGGATTCACAGCTTCAAACAAAGTAATTTTTTAAAAAAAAATTATCCTAAATAAGAGTTCCATTTATAAAACATCACAATTTTATTATCATATTATAATTACTACTAATATAAATATATATAGGTATAAGTTTATAGGGGTGGGTAAAAAAATATATCTTAACATTTATAAATTTTATAAATAAGACTCTTTTGCACAACAGAGGGCTGAATTATAAATTTTAAAAGGTAATAATCTCCCGTTCGAAAATGTATATAAGATAACTTACCTTCATATACAAAGGATAGTAATCTTATATTTTTGAAGAAAAGTTGTTAGAATATATATCTTGTCTTACGTCGAATATCTTCAGAAAGTGTCTCTAATATATAATAAGTTGAGCTAACTCTTTTCATTGTCAGTTGGTTAATGTCTTTATATGTTAAATTTTTGGCTCACAACTTTTTTTGGGCTTCATTCTTACTCAATTGCAGTTCATTTCTTAAAGGTCAAAGTTACCCCTTTCTTAACTAGTACTATCACTTATCAGTAGGGTCAAAGTTACTCATTTCTTATCTAGTACCACTTATCAATTGGGTGAATAGTAATTGCCCGTAGTTTACTAAATTTCTTCTTGACTTGGTTTGTCTTGTGATTAGTTTCTTCTGAACTTACTTATCTTGTGTGATTCTCATATTTATTAGGTCCACGTGCAACTCTCAATACACCGGATTACACGTGAGTAGGGACGACAATTTACCCCACTCACTGAATGATGTCGGTGATTTTGACTTTGACCGGGAATGAGACCGGGGATAGGGAATCACATAATGTTATTAAATTATGGGGATGGAGATGAGACAATATTTGCTTCCCTCGCCTCGTACCCACTCTCGAATAGTTATATATTAATTAAATTAATATTTATACTATTATATATTACATAATTAAAATATATGTCCTTGTGTATATGTGGGTGTGTATATATTATATTATTATTTAATTTTTCTTAATTTTTATCATGTGTTAAAATATAATTAATTTTCATGTATGTATTAATTAAAATTAATATAATTTTCATGTATTAATTAAAATTAATTTAATTTTAATTGATATAAATTTTCTGCGGGGATGAGTGTGGTTATTAAGTTTTAATCCCTGTGGAGAATATGGCAGACATGAATTTTTTTTATAAGACATGGGATGGTGGTGGGATGTGTAATCTCCGCCTTGTCCTGCCTCGTCCCATTGCCATTCCTACACGTGATGGAAAGTGTTAGAATATATATATTTGTCCCACACCAAATGCATTGAGAAAGTAAGTTGAGCCAGCTCTTCTCATTATCAATTAATTCTAAATTTAAAATTTTAATGTCTCTTTACTAGACTTGGGCCTATTTTTTAAATCTAACAAAGATAGTATAAAAATATTAATTATCTTTCTACATCCCTCTCTCTCTCTCTCACTCTCACTCTCACTCTCTCTCTCTCTCTCTCACACACACACATATACACAATGGGGATATCAAGTCCAAACCACGATATGTACATGCATGGAAACTAGAAAAAATTTCCAAATTGCATTAGACAATAGGCAAAAGATTCTATAACTCCAATGAAGGCTTACTTAAATAACTTTTCTTGGACTTCATTATTATCTACTTACGAAAAGATCAAAAATTTTCATATTTTAATTTGTATAAGTTATCAATCAGATCAAAATTATCAATTTCTTAACTAGTGCCACTTATTAATTGAGCTAATAATTACCTGTAATTTACTTCATTTCTTCTTGACTTGTTTTGTGATTAGTTTTTTTGGGCTTGCTTATCTTCTATGTTCATACTCATCAAATTCATGTGTAACCCTCAATACACTTGATGGAAAGTGTTTAGTATGTAATGGTTGGACAACTCTTCTCATTTTTGGTTAAATAACTTAATGTCTTTACATACTAGAGTTAGGCTTATTTTATAAATCTAACAAAGGTAGTATAAAAATATTAAATATCTTTCTACCTCTTTTTTCCGCTCTCCCTCTCTCTCTCTCTCACACACACACACAATGGGGATATCAAGTCCAAATCATAATATGTACATGCATGCAAACTAGAAAAAGTTTCCAAATTGCATTAAACAATAGACACAAGATTCTCCAATTCCCAATTTCACCAGTGCTTGAATTCCATACTTTTCCATGAACAAAATCTCTGTGCCGACGTGCCTAATACTTTTGTACGGCAATGCATCAAGGATAAGGAATAAATCTGGTTCTTGCTATTGTTCAATCTGAATAATATATATACCTCGATCTGATATACCTAGCTCTGCCGGACTTAACTACAAGAAAGTCTTCTTGCATAACTATATATAAATATACCATAATACCAAGGCTAGACTCGTTACTCCATAAGTTGGAACTGCGTGGTGAATTAGTGAGCTGACCTCCTTTGGCAGACGGTGATCAGCCAGCAACCAGCAAAGGCGTCTTTCATGAACGTACCAGACCGCCTGCCAAAGGAGATTTGCTCATTAATTCCGCTGCGAGCTAGGCATTTGTAAAGATGCTATTTCTAGTTTAGGTTATGCACATAATAGGGCTGCAAATGATCCGAACAAATTATGGAAATTTGGTGTTCAGCTCTTTAAGCTCTTTGTAGGCTCATTTGCTAAACGAGTAGTGGTCGATGAAGGGTGAGCTAGCTTGGCAATTCTAGATTTAAGCTTGTTTATGTAATATTTTTAAAAAACTAAACTACAGTTATATCAAAGTTAAAAGTCATTTTTTGCAGTATAGTAATTAAACTTTATATTTGTAGATAGTTAGTTTTATTTTAACAGAAATATATCCCTTAAAGTATTTTTTTTCTTTTAATATTGTTATTAAAAATTGAACTTTGTTTATTTCATTTTTTGATGATTTAATTTTTTGTCAAAAAGGTAGTTTTAAAAAAATTAAAATCATTTTGAGCTAGCTATAAGCTGGTGACTTGTGTTCTTATCTATTCATTTTCAATGGGCTAATACCTTACCACTAGGTCAACCTCTTAATTATGTAATGCACAAATTTTTCAAGTAGTACAACTATCTTTTCACGTACTAATGTTTTTTGGTGCATGCAGCTTCCTATTTTCAAGCCCCCTGCAGATTATTTACGTAAATTTTCAAGTTTATGTTGTTTATTTTGCTCATCAAGCTTCTAGAAATTGGTGAAGTTTAATTCGCTCATGATGAAGCAGCCTTCTATATCCTTAATCTACTGGAGACCTAATGTACCTGTGGTATTTCCAAATGTTAATTAGCTAGTTATCAGATCAATCGGAATGGTACACATATATTGGAGATGAAAATAATTATATAAACGAATTATTTTTCTGGGACTCACTAATCATTATCTACCAGTAATCGATTCTCTCTGAAACTGCTGAATCCCTAGTGCGTACTTATCAAGTCTGAACTCTCAGCTTTGTACTCCATGTGTACAAATTAAGTCCAAAATATAAGACTTTCGCAACATTTGCATCCTATGTTTTCTACTCACCTTCAAATCAAGAGAAACATAGGGCAGCCAATATTTGGTAACCTATAAAGACAGGGTATCTCCAAGACTGTAATGCAAAACTGTTACATTAAGTTTTCGAGTGAATGACACTTTTGTCCCTTCAAGTTGCCACTCACTTTTAAAGTCATTCTTAAAATTTATTTTTTGTCAGTTGAGTCTTTAAAGTGGTATTTTGTGTTAATTCCGTTTTTTTTTTCAGTTTCACTTAAACTCGCCAAATTTTTACCCGATCCTACCCAACCCATTTTATTAAGGGAAGTTATGTTTTTACCATTATTATATATATTTTTAATATTAGAAATTTCAAAAACAAAAACTAAAAATAGAAATTAAAATACAAAAAATAGTAAAAGATAAATAAAAAAATTAATTCTATTTTTTTAAAAAAGAAATTAGTAAGTTTTAATAATAATTATTATTTTCAAGAAACAAATTAGATTTTTTTTAAAAAATGAGTAAAGTTTCATAAAATATAGATTCAAAAAAATTAAAGTTTAAAAATTTTAATTCTTAATTATTTTTATGAAAATTTACTCATTTTTTAAAAAAATAAAAAATTTCTAATTTTGTTTTATGAAAATAAAGTTTTTTCATACTTTTTTTTTGAATCTATACCTATGAAACTTTACTCATTTTTTAAAAAATACAAAATTTCTATTTTTTTTCTTCTGAAAATAAAGATTTATTTTTTTGTTTTATTTTTTTTGAATCTATATTTTATAAAACTTTACTAATTTTTTTTAAAATAAAAAATTTCTACTGTTTTATTTTCTGAAATAAAGTTTTATTTTTTTATTTAATTTTTTTGAATCTATATTTTATAAAACTTTACTCATTTTATGAAACTTTACTCATTTTATGAAACTTTACACACAATTAGTGAAATTGAATTAAAAATAATAATTAATTTTAAAACTTTTTAGTTTTGGTTTTAAAAAAAATTGAATTAGTAAATTTGGGTCGAGTCAAAATTTGGGCGAAATTGGAAAAAATGAACGGAATTGACACAAAATGTCACTTTAAGGACTCAACTGATAAAAAATAAATTTTATGGATGACTTTAAAATTAAGTGGCAACTTAGAGGAACATAAGTGTCATTCAACCTTAAATTATTGACTTGGGACGATTTTGTCCATGAGTTCAATTAGGTATTAGCTAAGGTTACATTTAATAGTTCAAATCTTTCACATGATCTGTCCCAGTTGGGACAACTTTACATTAATAATTATACCATAAAAGGATAGTTTTAGACTAATAATTATACCTTGAGGGATGATCTTGCTAATAAGTTAAAACTGAGGGACAAAAATTCAAATACAAGGACATTTTTGCATATATGTCTTTCTCCAAATATTATTCGTATGATCATTCGAAATGGCATATATTGGAGATGAAGATAATTAAATAAATAGAAGATTTATGCATGCATTTCTAGAAATTTTATAATATAAGGCACTTTGCAAATTCTATCATGTACTTTGAATCCCTAGTACTGGGAAATTAAAACCTAATTCTAATCTTGCAACCTTCCAGCTTGATACAAGTAAAAAAAAAAAAAAAATTCAAAGTTAATTTGCAGCATCTTGCATCCAATCTTCCTAAGCTTCCTTCAAAATTAGTAAGAATGCAAGAACATGCTAAATTTCTATCGTCAATCAATCAGAACATTTGTAGCCCTTGAGCCTAAAGTAGCCCTCTAGTACACATCCACCTGGAGATAATTATATGGAAAAAATAATTAGCAGCTTAAATTAATAAACAAAGTTATGGATAAATGAAAGCCTTTAATATACTGCATGAATCATTAACAATGGAACTGAAGTTTGGTTTGTTATTCTTCAAAACTCAAAGTACATGGCGCAGATTCGAGTGTGAGAATGAATGACAGGGCAATTCTCCTTTGGCAAGGTATAGAATGCATTTGCATAGTCTCCTTGCCAAAGGAGGATCACACTGTTATCCTTAATCCCACATTTTGTTTCATATAAGGCTCGATGCTCGAGTTTTCATAGAACTAGAACTCAACTTTTTATAGAAGTTTGGTGGCACCTTTATTTCGGATATGCGAAGCAAGGACTGGCATATGCTGGGACAATTCCAGTAGGGATTATAAAACCTTTATCACTCATGGGGTGATGGTCCCCAGTTCTTCCTTTATCAATCATCTTTAGAAAGAGAACATCTCCAACTTTTGTCTAATGCCATATAAACGCGATCGGAACACAATAAAGGATGGAATGCAAGGTTTGTTTTCATGAGATAGCATAATTTGTGATATATATTTGTGTTGGACCAGACTCCCCTCCATTACACCTTTCATTTAACTGGTAACAAAAATATTATATTTAACAACACTATTATTTATCATATAATTGTGTTTGTTAGTGCATTGTTAAAAATAATATTAGTGTCGTTAATGTGTATTGAAAAAATTTGGTGAAATGTAATAAAAAGGATCCTAATCAATTAGTGTTGTATGGGAGTTGAGACAAGTCAATCTCATATTTGCAATCAAAAATATTTTTCATAATAGTGTCCTAACAAAACTAAATTCTTTGGATAAAGGAATAACAACTTTAACGTTATGAAAGTAGTGGGAACTTTTTCAGTCCCATACAAATAAGAATCAGAAAGGAACTCAAGTACTCGTTGACAAGTCCTAATTTCAAATTGCATAATCTAGCTTTGATTATAAAAATGCATGCATGCCATGCATGAGCTAATCATAATTTCATCCATGTACATAACTTTTTTGTACAGAAATTGTGCTAAGCGTAAGGACTAAAGCTGATGTTTTTCTATTGTTGTCCCCCATATACATGCTTTTCACTTGCTTAACACATTGTTCTCTCATCTACTGGACTTGTATCAAAATTGAATACCTATAAATAATTAAGGCTATAATACTGCTGGCTTCTCCATGCTTCAAAACGCCGGGTAAATATATACTTAGAAGTCTCCTGGCAGCAATCCGACGACAACCAACAACGGCATCATCATAATAATAGTATTTAATTAGAAGAAAATTAAAGTATGTTTGGAAATTTTATATGGTACGGTTAAAATATGATACATTACTTATCAGTTGTCAACCCGTATTTCTAGTGAGAAATTGGCCTGATCAGAAAAAAGGGTAACAAGATTGTTTTTTAAAAAACTTTGAGGCAATGATTGTTGATTCTCAAACTTTGAGGTGAAAATTGAAATAAGTGTATACTTTGGTGGCCACTTTTATCATTTGCCTAAAAAGAAGTTAAGGTGTAATACATAGTCCCTGCATTCCACAAAAATAATGTCATGAGTTTGTAAAATTTACAAATGTTAAGGATATACTTTTGTTATATGTTTACCTCTAAATATAATTCAAAAAATCACCTGTAGTATACTCAAATTCTTGAGTCACCATTTGTGGTTTTTCAGTTAAAGACTATCTTACCCTTTACACGCTTGTCACATGAACAAGTGAATATGTTTGACTATATTTTTATTCATTGACTTTTAACATCTATGTATGAAGCAAAAAAATATCAAATTAAAAAAAAAAGATACAAAATCAAATTGACCACCTGAATGAGCTGATGAGGATGCACAAGCCAGACATGTTGATTCTGGTGGAAACCAAAATGGTTTCTATAGCGCAAATGAGATAGCTGGGCGCAACAAGTTTGAAAAGATTCATCGTATTGATGGTAACGGTCACAGGAGGTATTTGGCTTTGTTGGAACTCAAATGAGATGGTGGTTGATGTCGTTTACGAAACACCTCAGGCTCTGCATACTGTTGTCCATGTATATCCTAGTTATTCTCTTTGCCCGACCCCAAGAGGAGGATTTGGGCCCGACTCCACGTAAAGGACTTTACCCTACGTGGAAGTCTTTGTTGGTTGGGGGCTGTCCAGTTAAGGAATGTAATTTTTTAACTAGGTTGACTTATGTCTGAACTGGGTTGGTTTACTTGATATGATTGATAGTGATATAATACTATGCTGTCATGTGGGGGTCCAGGTGTAATAAGTGGATGATAGGGTATAAATACAAGACTTCTCTCTCATTTCAAAGGTAATGCAAAAACATTACACTAAAGCTACAAGCCTCCATTGTTATACACCTTGTTCAGCCTGTACTAATTCTCACACCAGAGCTATCCCCCGCGGCAAAATCGCCCGGAACTCTGAGTGTGATCTTGTTTCTGTGTAGGATTGGTGCGTTCTTAGTGATTGAAGCGCGTGAACGAATCTTTGCGTTAACAGTAAGTTTAGAAATACTCTTTGGGATCATTTAAAATCTTTTCTTCCACTGTTGGCATGCCTTGGTTTGGTGGTAGGGGATTTTAATGAAATCCAGGGTCAACATAAGAAATGGGGCGGTAGACCTTTTAACATCAGGAAAGCCTTACCCTTTCTTTCTTGACTTCATGATTGCTCCTTAATAGATTTGGGCTTTTTGGGAAATGACTCGATTTTTCAGAGACTTGATAAAGCTATTGCAAATGAAAATTGGTTAAACCTTTATCCTTCTTGTGCTGTTAATAACCTTCCTAGAATCCATTCGGATCATCATCCTTTGTTATTAAACCTTACTAAGAAGGTGGGTCACGAGCTTAAATTAAAGAATTTAAATTCGAATCCATGAGGATGAGACTTATTACTGTCTTTCTTCCTTTCATGTCTAGGCTTTGTGACAGGATTAAGGATCAGAACTCATGCTTTTCGTCCATTTTGTCCTTTTTAAAAAAAGAATTAATTTTTTTAGAGTCGTAGGAATTTTAGGAATATTTTTAGGAAGAAAAATAAAGTGTCGAGGGGCTTGGAGGAAGTCAAGAAAAAATTACAGTTTAGACATTCTCCTTATCTTTTTTCATAGACAATGGGAACTCTCCCTATAATTTCAAAACATCTTATACCAGGAAAAAGATTACTGGGCCATCCGTTCTAATTATAACTGGTTAAACCTTGGGGACAGAAATACTGCTTTTTTCCATCAAATGGTGCAACACAGGAAAAGAATAAATCATATTTCCATAGTTAAAAATGAGGATAATGAATGGGTTTCTGAACCTAAATTTATTTAAAATCTTTTTGTATCCCATTTTCACAAAATATTTAGAATTGATGATCCGCTTTAGGTAGGATTCACTTTTGGATCTTCTATCTTATTAATCATCTAATTCCAAATTTGATGGGTTAGAGGCTATTTCGACCTTTAAAGAGGTGTCTAAAGCTTTATTCTCTATGGGGCCCCTTAAGAGTCCGGAGCCAGATGGATTTCACCTTGTGTTTTTCAGAGAGCCTAGGAGTTTGTAGGTCAGAATGGCTTTAAACTCGTCCATGATATATTTGTCTCTGGGCGTATTCCTGACAATATTAACAATACTTAAATACTACAATATTCCCAAGAAGGTGGACCCTACTAAGTATCAGAGGATAATGTTATCTGTTCCATTTGTATATATCTTGTAATCTGTAATTCTATCTTTAGGACGTTTGATTTTTGAATTTTTCTAGATTAGATTTAGTTCCTGATTTGTCTCTAACTTCCACATAGGTATTAGGCTATTTATACTCCTGATTATTCAATGGAACAATAAGAAAGTTATTATTCTTCGTACCATTAATCTTCATGGTATAAGAGCTTTACGCTCCTCACTTCTAACCTAGCAGCCACCAACACTCTCTTCCCTTCTTAACATTTTTCTCTTCCTCTTTCGTGTATTCTTCATCATGGCTGATGACACCCAACCTCAACAAATCACAATTCCAAATTCACAAAATCCCACCACATCTCTTCAACTTATTAATATTTCTCACCAGAATATTACTCCCTCCGTCTCAGAATAAAAGTCCTGGTGGACTTTTCACGCATATTAAGAAGAGAAATGAAATAACAAAATTGCCCATAATAATATGTCATTAATCATTTAATAGTGTATATATATATACTACTCCTTGAAATTCAACCGAAGTGCTCAATAAATATTATTGTGTTTCTATAAAAAGTTGGCATAATCAATTTTTCATAGAGAAACTCCACATTCAATTCTCATAAAACTTCTTCTAATAATCCGTGCATGAATACAAATAGAATTTGGCGCACAAATTTTGAATGAAAAACCAAATTGAAGTAAATCCACACTCAATGTAATCATATTTTCTATAAAGCTTGCATGGATTGTATGCTCCACTAAAATCTCGGACAAAAAATTTAAATTGAAGCAAATCAAATATGCAAAATTCAAATTTCATATATGAATGTAAAATCTTAGCGAAACGTGTTAACTAAGTCTTCAACTTGGTATTCATGCATGTAAACATGCAAATCCCATTCAAGTATACAAAGCGTACTATGTTTTGTTTTATTCAATATATGCATGTAGAAGCTATAGTTTAATAGGAGAACAAAAGAGTTTTCAATGTGGTGGGAATAAAAAATCAATGAAACAAATTAAGTGCATGAGAGATTTCTAATCTAGGTGAGAGAGTGACTTTCTAGCTTTTCAATTCAAATATTTTCAGCACATAACTAATTATATTTATTGAATATGGAGAGAGAATTAGAATAAGAAAAATATGAGATATTTAATGCTAAGGGTATAATAGAAAAAATTGTGTAAAAGTTTGGTTATTAAAGAAAAGTGAACATTTAACATGGGACTACCCAAAATAGTAATAAGGACTTTTATCCTGGAACGGAGGAAGTACTAAATTAACCTCCACCAACTATCTGTCATGGAAATTGCAGATCGAAACTATTCTCATTGGCTATGATTTATATAAATTCATTGATGGCTCCCATCCTTGTCCACATCACACAATAAGTGCTAATGATACAGAAACATCAAACCCTGATTACTTGCCATGGATTCGACAAGATAAACTTCTGTTTGGTGCACTTGTTGGTTCCATCTCTTCTGCTCTTGTTCCGTTAATTCAACAGGTTGTCACCTCCCGCGATGCCTGGATTATTCATGCCAATACCTACGCACACCTATCTCGAGGCCACATCAAACAAATCAAGGACCAGATTAAGAAAGCTGTTAAGGGTTCTCAAACTATCTCTACATACATGCAGTTTATCAAATGTCGATCCGATGAACTGGCTGCTCTTGGAAAGCCGATGGATCATGAAGATCTTATTGAAATTTTTTTAGAAGGTCTTGATGATGATTACCGTTCTATTATTGACATTGTTGAAGGTCGTGAGACTATGATTTCATTTGATGAACTTCATGAGAAACTTATCAACCGAGAACTGTCTCTAAATAGTGCCCAGACCCTCAGCTCTCCCTTACAGGTCACGACGAACTACACCACCTTAAACTTTCGTCCGGGCAACATCATTCGGCGAAGCAACTTCAGGCAGCAGTGGCCGACCACCAACATGCAAGGCACACAGGCCCAGTCTCGTCCTCCCACACGCTTCTTTCGTCCCTAACTAGGCAAGTGTCAGGGTTGTCACACCCAAGGGCTTTCGGTATCTCAGTGTCCTCATTATCCAATTGTCCCAACCTCAACCGCCACCTCTTTTGCTTCTCGACAGCCATCTTAGTCATCTTGGACGCCGAAAGCCAACATTACCATGGCACAGACTGATTCTAATCCATCATGGCTCCTTGACAGTGGTGTTTTTCATCATGTCACTGATGATCTTCAGAATTTGTCCTTGCATTCGCCGTACGACGGACCCGACGACATAATCATTGGTGATGGTACTGCTACCTATTATTTATACTGGTTCCACTCTCTTACATACTTCCTCTCACAAATTTTCCTTAACCAATGTTTTGTGTGTTCCCAACATCAAACGAAAACTAATCTCCATATCTCAATTTTGCACTTCTAATAATGCATTTGTTGAATTCTTACCAACTTGTTTTTGTGTGAAGGATCTGTAAACGAGGGCACCACTACTCCAAGGACGAGCTAGAGATGGTATCTATGAGTGGCCAAACAATCCAAAACCCAACTCTCCAATAATTGCTTTCTCCAGTGTCAAAGCCACTCCCTCTGAGTGGCACCAACATTTAGGGCATCCGTCTGAGTCAATATTTCGAAGTCTTGTTTCTAAATTTAAGTTAGATTTGTCTTTGGGTTCCAAAACCTTCCATTGTAATGACTGCTATTGCAATAAAAGTCACAATTAATTACCTTTTACTCAATCTACTCTTATATCAACTAAGCCATTACAAATAATATTTTCTGATGTTTGGACTTCTCCAATTCATTCTATTGATCATTACAAATACTATGTTATCTTTGTCGATCACTTCACTCACTACACATGGCTTTACCCCCTAATCCGCAAATATGATGTAGCCAACATCGTTCCTCGCTTCAAAGCTCTTGTCGAAAACCATTTCTAAACAAAAATCATTACATTATACTCTGACAATGGGGGTGAATGCACTGGACTTGCCTCATTTTTAAGTTAACACGGTATCTCTCATCTTACCTCTCCACCACATACTCCTGAGCACAACGGTTTTGCAGAACAACTACATCGTCACATAGTTGAAATAGGCTTATCCCTTCTCACTCGTGCTTCTCTACCTCTATCATTTTGGTCCTTTGCCTTCTCCACTGTAACCTATCTCATAAACCGGCTCCCTACCCCAACATTAAACATGTCGTCTCCATACCAATCTCTTTTTGGATCTCCTCCCAATTACTTCAAACTTCGTGTTTTTGGGTGTTTGTGCTATCCCTGGCTTCGCCCATATACTACTCACAAACTCCAACCTCGCTCTTCTCCTCGTGTATTTCTGGGTTATTCTCTCACTCAAAATGCATACCTCTGTTACAATCCAACTACCAAGAAATTACACACCTCTAGTGTTTCCCCTAACCTCAATGAGTCCACCTGCACCTCTTGGCTTAATCTTCAGGTTGTCCTTCCGACGTCCTCGCAACCATCTTAAACTCAACCACTTCTACCTCGGCTGGATAACCCCCACTGCAGATCCTCAGTGCATGAGCACCACTCGCCATCGATCACAACCACGCCTACACCCTTGCCCCTGCCAAACCAAGCCCATGACTCAATAGAGTCCCTCACCGCGTCTTCCTATATCTCGTCCAAACACCACATCACTACACCCAGCCAGTTACTTCGGACTCTTCCTCCACACCCTAGTCAAATCCACTGCCACATCTTCTCCCTGTGAGCCCTCATCTGCACCCACCATCTCAACTCGACACTCTCCCATTGTCACCAGGTCTAAAAACAATATTCATAAACCTATCACCAAACTGAACCTCTCAGTCTATCTTGCTCAAGAAGTGGAACCCACTTCGGTAACTCAGGCGATCAAAGATCAGAAATGGCGTCAGGCCATGTCTGTAGAATTTAATTCTCTTGTCCATAACGGTACTTGGGAGCTTATTCCCTCCACTGCGGCTCAAAATATTGTTAGCTGTAAATGGATTTTTAGGATTAAACGTTTACCTAATGGATCTGTTGACAGGTATAAAGTACGCTTGGTAGCGAAGGGATTTCATCAACGACCCGGTGTTGATTATCATGATATATTTAGCCCTGTGATCAAACCTGCTACCGTTTGTCTGGTGCTCTCCACTGTTGTTAGTCATGGTTGGTCCTTACGCCAACTTGATGTCAACAATGCCTTTCTCCAAGGCACGTTGAATGAAGATGTCTTTATGATCCAACTGTTGCAAATTAGTGCATCTTACTTGGTCAAAGTCTGTTGCTATTTCTCTGGCTTAGACTAAGTCAGTATTAGCTGTCAAATAAAGAGTATTTTACTCTATTAAGATCTCTATGCAGAGTAGATTTTTATGCAGAGTAGTTGCTTGTTTTTAGGAGTTATTGTTATGTTCTTATCTATAAATTCTAGCAGCCTGATGTAATTCTTTCAATGCTTAAAATAACAAGTATTTTACTTTTATCTCCAATTAATTTCTCACATGGTATCAAAGCCTCACTGAGGTTCTCCTTTTCATTCTTCTTTTCTATCAAGTTCATCTTGTTGAAGAAGTTTGAAGCTCAAAAATGGAAGGTGTTGGAGGAAGCAGTTCTAACGTGCAAAATGGCATGGAGAAACTTGTAGGAACAAACTACAAGTATTGGAGAATGTGTATGGAGGCATTTCTCCAAGGTAAATATCTTTGGGAACTAGTTTCTGGTGCTGATAAAATCCCAGCTGACATTCCAGAGAATGTTGAGCTACAGAGGAAATGGAAGATCAAATGTGGGAAGGCATTATTTGCTCTAAGAACGTCAATCAGCAAGGAGTTTATTGATCATGTTCGTGATGTTAGTTCACCAAAGGATGTTTGGGACACTCTTGAGAGAATATTCTCTAAGAAGAATACAGCAAGACTACGGTTCTTGGAAAATGATTTGGCAAGGTTGAAGCAGGAAGGTATGTCAATGTCAGAATATTTTCTTTGTGTCAAAAATATTTGTGCTGAAATTTCTGAGCTAGATGGAGAGGAGAAAATTAGTGAAGCTCGGTTGCGGTGATTTCTCATTCGGGGCTTAAAGAAGGAATACACGCCTTTTGTTACATCCATTCAAGGATGGGAGAAACAACCATCAGTTGAAGAATTAGAGAGCTTGCTCTCTAACCAAGAGGCCTTAGCTAAGCAAATGGCTAAGAATCTCGATCCAGAACGTGATGATGTTCTATTTTCAAAAGAGAAGTTTTTTGAAGGTGGCACAAATGAGAAGAAGGGGAATGAACACAGCCCGCATAGTAACAAATCTTTTAAATGTTACAGGTGTAGGAAGCCTGGGCACATTAAGAGAAACTGTCACGTGAAGCTCTCTAAAGCATATATTGCTTGTGATGAAGAAAAAGATGACCAGCCAAATTGGGGGCAGTGCTTCACCATCGAGGTGATTGAAGGGAGAGACAATAATGCTCAGAAATCAGCATCATATGAAATTGCAGCAAATTATGCCAAAACAGAATGGATTATCGATTCCAGTTGCTCACATCACGTAACCAGAAACGATTCACTATTCTCCGAGTTGCGTCAACATAATGGGGAAAGAGTTGTTGTTACAGCTGACAACTTAACCCATCCAGTGGTCCAAGAATGTGTTGAGAAGATTGGTGTCGATGATGCAAATATTCAGTTGAAAGATGTTTATCATGTACCAGGTTTGAAGAAAAATTTAGTTTCAGTTTCCCAAATTACTGATTTTGGAAAATATGTTTTGTTTGGCCCAAATGGCATGAAAGTTCTTGACAATATGAAAAATATTGGAGCTGATGTTGTTCTTTCTGGTTAAAAAAAAGGGTCTCTATTTGTTATGTCAGTAGGGGAAGCATATGTGAAGAAGACAATCCAAACCGACAATGCAATGACTTGGCACGCTCGTTTGGGTCATGTAGGATATCAGTTGCTGCAACAAATCTCTTCAAAGAAATTGGTAGAAGGCATACCAACTCTACAAAATGTTCATGAAGATGTGGTCTGTCAAGGTTGTCAATACGGCAAGTCACACTGTCTCATCAAATCGCAGAACTACCATGTTTGAGCTAGTTCATACTGATCTGATGGGGCCTACAAAAACACCAAGTTATAGTGGAAATCGCTATGTTATGGTGTTAGTAGACGATTATTTAAGATATACCTAGGTGAAGTTCTTAAAAGAGAAGAGTGAGGCACTATCCATGTTTATGGAGTTTAAAAATGCTGTAGAAAAAGAATTTGGGAAGAAAATCAGATGTTTACGAAGTGACAATGAAGGCGAATTCATGTCAAATGATTTCTTCCAATATTGTGAAAATAATGGCATCTTGAGGCAAATGACATGTTCATTTACACCCCAACAGAATGGTGTCTCTGAAAGAAAACTAGCTCATCTTGCTTCTGTGAGTCGTGCATGGTTACATGACAAGAATCTGCCTCGAGAGCTTTGGGCCGAAGCCTTTCAATGTGCGTGCCATGTAACTAATCGCCTACCTCCATAGCCAGGTACCTCTAAATCTTTTCTTGACAGAACTTCATATCCAACATCGTCGGACCTCGGTAGCCCATCCTCAAGCGAATGGTTAAGTGGAAGTGACAAACAGGCTGCTGCTAAATGGTATCAAGCGAATGCTTGAAGAAGCAAAAGGAGTCTGGCCCGAAGAGCTCCTGCATGTCCTTTGGGCTTACCGAACAACTCCTCGAACCACAACAGGTGAAACACCCTTCAAGCTCTCTTATTAGACCGAAGCTTTGATACCTGTTGAGATTGGGATACCCTCTTTCCGAGTCCAGAATTTTGATGAAATTCTCAACAGCGAGGGGATTCGGGATAATTTAGATCTGTTGGAAGATGAGCGTGATGCTGCAGTTCTAAGACTAGCTACCTATCAACAACGTACAGCTTGGCACTTTAACAAAAATGTCAAGAATAGAACGTTCAAGATAGGGGATTTGGTCCTTCGACAAGCAGAAGCATCTATGCCTCGAGAAATTGGAAAATTAATGCCTACATGGGAAGGACCTTACAAGATTATCGAAGTACTGGGATCGGGAACCTATAGACTTCAGAGAATGGATGGGCAGGATATACCAAACACATGGCATGCTGCTCGGCTCCGAAGATATTATCAGTAATTTTAAAGTCTTATGTACTTCGTTTCTCTTGAGGCTAGAATCTTAGCCGATTATGTCATCTTTTCGAAATAAATGAGAACTCTTCCTATATTTTATCTTTATGCTTACTGTTTCAACATACACTTTAAATACATCTGCTAACCTTATTGGCTGAAGGCTTAAAAAGGTTAGTAGAGGGAGAAGACGTATAAGTAAACGGTCACACATATAGATAACGAGAGCTAACTCATGAGAAAAGATTGATTGAATATCACAAACACTGAAAGTTATAAAGTGCAAACACTTAATAAAAGAGTATGAATTACAGAATAAAAAATTACAAATCAGTTATCGGGGATAACAATTCCCAATGCATCAGGATCATGACCTTTTCCCCGCACTAATTCTCGGGCAAACTCGAAGCCGTCATTGAACTCGTTCACTACAACATCCTGAACATCTTCGTGGAATTGGTCTGAGGTCTTGTACTCCTCAATAACCTTCTGCCGAAGACTTGGTGCCAGAACGCTGGGTGATGCGGGGGCAATAGGACCCTCAGCCAATCAGCTTCTCTTGAAGTCCAACCTTCAATGACTGATTGCACATTCTCCTTCAGATTCCTCATCTGGTTAGTTTGAAAGCGAATAGTATCGTCTGATTGGCTAAGTTGTTCCTTCTGCCTCTCGACGAGCAATTCAAGCTCTTTATTTCTCCTCTCTGCCTCTTCGGCCCGCTTTGTGGTAGCCTCAGCGCGTTTGGCGGCCTCTTCGGCTCGGGCTTCAGCTTCGGCCACTCGAGCATCAGCAGCTAGCAACTGATCCCTCAAAGCGGTCAGCTCCTTGTCGGTCTTCACCTTTTCGGACCGCATCACCTCATAATCATTCTTCATGATATGAAAGCTGTCATGCTGGGCGCGAAGTTGGATTTGGACCTTCGAATGCATCTCCTTCGCCCCAGCACATTCTTCGGAAGACTTCTTCAAGTCATGCTCCAAGGTCTTCACTCGATCAGAAACCTGGATAAGAAGGTTGTTTCCCTGCAGAATAACATTTAGGAATTAAGGGATAAGAAGTGAGCAACAGAGGATGTTCATTAAAATAAATCTACTGACCTCGGCATGACAAGCGAATAACTTCTCCATCAGAGCCTTTGTATCCCCCTGATCGACCTCGGTTGTATCAGGGGGCATCCGAGATGCCTCCAGAGCTCCGATAGATGTCCCCACACCTTCTGCCCTAGGCTGATCTATGACGTTAGGGGGAGGAGTGGGGAGACTCTGCTTCTTTTTCCTCTGCAAAGCCTCTTCCTCGGGAAGAGGAGACTCTGCGTCAAAAGAAGCTGTTGTAGCCAGCTCCTTCAGGGCAAAATTGGAGGACCCCCAGTCGTAGAAGAAGGCTAGATCATGATCATCCCGACTGGTTCGCCTCCTACCTCGACCGAGGATTTACGTACCAGCCTCCTCCTTTTGGCTTTGGGTTCCCCAGCCTTCACTGGCCCTTCTGGTTGGCCAGATCTGGATGCTCCCTCAGCAGCTACCCCGGGCAAAGTTGGAACTTTAGCACCCGAGGCCTTCTTGCTTCGAGCTATCCTGACCTTCTCAGCTCCGGATAGCTTGGTCCTCGGGACTCCAGCTGCCTCAAGAATCGCTTCGTTATCGGCATTCTTTCCAGAGTCAGCCACTGCATAATCAAAAGATAAAAGAGATTTAGTACCTCATCAATTCAACAATGATATGCATTCGGGAAAATTAAATGGACTTACAGCTATGTGCATGTAACCAGTCTTGATTATTCAAGAGCAACTGGTTCCACTTCACCGAAGGTCGCTTGGAATATAAAACCTCGAACTCCTCCAACCTTCTTCGAGTAATCCGATTTGGATTTAGTTGGTCTTTGTTCGGGTTTGACCAAGGTCCTACCAACTCGGTGTCCGACCCCTTAATGAAAAACCAATCCCTATGCCATCCCTTATTATTGGATGGGGTATCCATGAGGGTATCTCTACCCGGGTTTTTGATTATCTGATAGAATCCCTTCTCTTTACAAGCGGTGAGGGAAAATAATTGATAGAAGAAGTCTATGCTCGGGACTACGCCCTCGGATGAGCAGAAAACAATAAAACTATTTAAATGAATGAAAGAATTCGGGGATAACTGATTTAAACTGAGCCCAGTTGTGTTAAGGAGCTCGAGAATAAAAGGGCGAAGCGGAAATCGCACCCCGAAGAGAAATAATTGGCGATGGATCGGGATCCACCCCTCTTCGGGTTGCCAGTATACCCTTTCCTCACCTTCAAGTCTCCTAATTTCATATGATTCGGGAATATAAAATTCCGTCATCAACAGATCAAAAAAGGGGTTTTTAATCGAAGAGGGGATGTTAGCTACTCTATACTCTAAGGAGAAGTATTTGGTCCTATTATATTCCTCTACATCTCTCATTCGCTCTACAATCACCGGTTTCCATGACTGTCCTTCAGGAATTCCGGCTTCAGCAACAGTTACTTCATCTTCAACACGGGAAGATGAAGCTTGGTTCCTATTACCCCCAGCCATCGAGAAAAGAAAGGAAGATGATTGACAACTTACTTGAGATGTTCTGGGGAGAGATTGAACGATCGATTCCTAGAGCGATACAACGACAAAGCAAGGTTTTTTGGATATGGAGGATTTTGCTCTCTGTAAAAGATGAATTTGCTGGTAGGAAATGGCGTTTGGGTTAACTCTCCATATAAAAGTAAATATCTGACGGCTGAAATTGATCCTATCTAACGGATGGGGCTCTGTTGGTGTAGAGGCGGGAGAAGTTATTACTGATAAGCGATGTTGCGTACCAACTGTTTCCCCTAACGCCGTTTTAAAATTCAAAATGATCATTGGGTCGCTTATATTGGGGTAATAATGATGGGCCTCAAGACAGAAAGATTGGGCCTAAATACACATTTGCGAGCAAGGTCTGCCTACCACAGAAGCCCAATGTTGAGACAGGATTATTCGCCCTCGGGACGACACCTCTAGGGATCCTAATGGGCATCCTCTTTCGGTTCTTATGCTTTCATGTATCCGAGGAGGATTACCTTTGGTCTGACGCCTTTGAGAGTCCCTAGGAGTATACATCTTCGGGCCAACACCTGAAGATACATGAAGGGGTGGTATCCTCGGTTTAGCGCCTCCGGGTTCCCGAGAGCATCGATCCTCTTTCTTTTATTCAAGTTTCCGACTGTTAAAATCCCTAGTTCACTCCCTCAGTACATATCATATACTAAGGGAGTAGGGGGCAATGTTCGGATATAAATCCTAACCGGCTTGATCGGGCTCCTTACATTGGGCTCGGCCCAAAGGCCCATCATGCTTAGTGGATTATAAGAGGACTCTCCAGTCCGAAAAGGCTTGGGCCAGTATCTTATGTCCCTACCGGATAATACTTTTGTTGGATCAAGATAATTGAATACGGGTCTAATAAGGATTCTGGGCAGAACACTCCTAATAGGAGTAGTAATTAGCCAAGTGAATCCTATAAATACCCAAATAACAATGAATGCAAGGTATGACACTATTTACCCTACTAAATATTGAGCCTCCATTGTTAACGTATCTTAAACCCGTTACTCACTCTTACACCGGAGGAGTCCAAGGCGGCCCAAGCCGTCGGGACTTTTGTGCAGGTACACGTCCGGCGAGTTGATTGGACGCGCGGACAGAATCAAGCGTTAACATTCATCTTTTTATTTTATTTTTCAGTGAAAAAATTAATAAAATGACCAAGTTGAGAGATCGAAAACTACTTTAAAGGAATTAATGGAGGGACTTATCTGCTCTAACTAAAGCCGCTATTCCTTATAAGGAATAAAGTACAACCTTTCACTTTTCGTAGCTACTGTTCGAATTGCATACTTTAGGAGTGACTAAAACATAAATGAATTACATTAATTTTGAATTAAAAATATCATCGATTTTAAATAGTCAAAATTAGTGTTATATTTTGAAATAGATGGATGGTGATTTTGCATTGTTGGACTCCTCGCACATGTCGTGCCTGCAAACTGAGTTAATATTTATGTAAATAAAGAATAAGAGGGTTTACCTAGGTAGAAGAATTGAATGGCAGGAAATTCTCCTTTGGCAAATTCACGATGCCATCGCACTTTTGCACCAGCTTAACCTTTCTGCCGGCCAAAGGAGAACCACACTATCATTCATTCTACCCTTTGAACTATTTTTGCCTTTCACTTCTCTTTTTCTGCAGCTGATGTTCAAATGTTGCATTTTGTTCAGTACAATTCGGATATTATGTTGCTCTTTTTAGTCATTTCATTCTTGTAAAACAAGGTTTATGAGTTTGGTGATTATTATGAATGACTTCTCGATCTGAAAAAATTATTCAATCAAAAACATTGATTTGAAATTTGTATTCTACGTATTTATTTAGTACCCCATATATAATTAATATGTATGATCGATGAATCCTAGCTTGTGTCATATATATATATATATATATATATATATATATATATGTGTGTGTGTGTGTGTGTGTGTGTGTGTGTTGATTGCCTCTATTTTTCATGATTGGCCAAAAAGAAAAATTTATTATAACCCAAATTTATTACAAAATGTGGCAATCAATTAATTAGCTAGGTTATATACTCGACAAGGATTATAAAGTTCATGCATATGCGTGGGCATGAACCGATGAACATGCATTCAGAAGTATGTTGCATGGCTGACATTAAAATAATTATCATTCCAAATATCTTGTAAGACAATATTCCTTTAAGAACCTCAGTCCACCACCCAAAAAAGAAGAAGATAAAGTTAGTAATGTGAGTACAGAAAGAGAAATATAAAGAGAACATGCTCTTGGATCTTCGCTATCGATAATCTGCTCTTGTTTCAATATTCACTTGTTTTTATTCCATTCATCAGGTAACAAAGGCAGCAACCTTTGTATTTATTTATTTATTTATTTATTATTATTATTATTTTTTAATATACATATTTTTTAATTTTAATTTTTTTATTTATCGACGGCCAAAAAATAACATTTATAGCAATCTCATCAAATGACCTTAATTAGAGATTCAAGACATTTATCTGGACTATTGTTTGAGAATGATCTAATATGCATGAAGATGAGTGTTATATATATATATATATATATATATATATATATATATATATATATATATATATGTGTGTGTGTGTGTGTGTGTGTGTGTGTGGTGAAATGTAATCTAAGGCATGACTAAAGTTACTTAATAAAACGACATAAATTTTTGTTAAAATTATAATTAAAGATTTTTTTATTTATATAAAACCTGAAAATATAAATTTTAACCTTAGAGGGTAAAATTATATGTTTTACTAAGTAGTCTTAGTCAAGTTTGATTAAGATATGTGTATTTTTTTTTCATATATATATATATATATATGCATCTTGAAACTTCTAAAATAAGATCTAAGCGTTGAAAAAATTACATTTCATCTCTTTAAAGAAAAAAAGGCGAAAAAAAGAATAACCTCTTCTGTTTTTTAAAAAAGCGGAAGGAGCGACGATCCTTGTATGCTTACTTTTAGTTATAGAAAAAAAACAAAAAAAAAACCTCTTCCGCCCCTCTAGGGGCGGAGTAACATTGTGTTGGAAAGAGCAATACTTCATCCCTCTGTCTCCTCTTTTTGCTCCAATAATTAAGTTTTCGCTATTTTCAATTGGTAAAGCAATAAAATATGTCCATTGTCGCATCACATAAACTCACATTGACGGTAATGAATATAAAATTTTGAAAACACTATTTTTCCTTGTACCAAAATATTCTTATATAATTATTATTTTTACATCAAAGTGAAATGAGTTATATCTTCATGTAAAAGGATAGTATGTAAAATTATCCAATATATTCATAAAGTTTTTAAAATTTTTATAATTTTTCATGAGTTCTGATAATTGAACATTTAAATATAAAAAATAATTAATTTACTCCTAATAAATAGAAACTAATTCATATGTTTATCATATACCCATTCACATAATAAATAATCCTTCCACTCCAAATTAAATTCTAGTTTTCTTATAGATTAAATTAATCATTTTTAAATTAATTTTTGTACATTTTTTGTTAAAATATAGGTGAAGATATTATAATTAAAAGAAAGTATATACAATTTACTATTAATCTCAATTTTTATAATTTTAAAATATATTTTTATATGCTAAGTTAATAATTTTAAAAATAATTAATTTAATCAAAAAATTAAAATTAAACTTTTAATTTAAAACGGAGGAAATACAGGACAAAACACAATTTTAAAAATAAAAATATACAACCAATACCTTATATCTCTCCTGCCCAAATAGTTTTGTACAAGAAGCTTCAACATCAACATAGTCATATGTGAAGACTAGAAATCTAGAAGTCTAGAATGAGCATAAAAGACTTTAAGAGATATAAGAAGTAATCTGTCACTCTGCCCTTTTAAGGGGCGGATGGGGGTTATTTTATTCGTAAAAGCAAGGGCAGTAAGTTTTTTGCCTTTCACATCTTTAGAGGTTGAGTATAGTCTTTTCAGTCTAGATATTATTTTAAACGGTGCTGTAGGATTCACATCTTCAAACAAAGTAATTTTTTTAAAAAAAATATCCCGATTTCCATTTATAAAACACCACAATTTTATTATCATATTATAATTACTACTAATATAAACATATATAAGGGGTGGGTAAAAAATATATCTTAACATTTATAAATTTTATAAATAAGACTCTTTTACACAACAGAGGGCTGAATTGTGAATTTTAAAAGGTAATAATCTCCCGTTCGAAAATGTATATAAGATAACTTACCTTCGTATACAAAGGAAAGTAATTTTATATTTTTGAAGAAAAGTTGTTAGAATATATATCTTGTCTTGCGTCGAATATCTTCAGAAAGTGTCTCTAATATATAATAAGTTGAGCTAACTCTTTTCATTGTCAGTTGATTTCGAATTAGAGAGTTTAATGTCTTTATATGTTAAACTTTTGGCTCACACCTCTTTTGGGTTTCATTCTTACTCAATTGCAGTCCATTTCTTAAATGTCAAAATTATTCATATCTTAACTAGTACTATCACTTATCAGTAGGGTCAAAGTTATTCATTTCTTATCTCGTACCACTTATCAATTGGGTCAATAGTAATTGCCCGTAGTTTACTAATTTTCTTCTTGACTTGGTTTGTCTTGTGATTAGTTTCTTCTGAATTTACTTATCTTGTGAATTTACTTATCTTGTGTGAGTCTCATATTCATTAGGTCCACGTGCAACCCTCATTACACCGGATTACACATGAGTAGGGACGACAATTTACCCCATTCACACGACGATCTCCACTCACTGAATGATGTCGGTGATTTTGACTTTGACCGGGAATGAGACCGGGGATAGAAAATCACATAATGTTATTTAATTATGGGGATGGAGATGAGACAATGTTTGCTTCTCTCACCTCGTACCCACTCTCAAATAGCTATATATTAATTAAATTAATATTTATACTATTATATATTACATAATTAAAATATATGTCCTTGTGTATGTGTGGGTGTGTATATATTATATTATTATTTAATTTTTATTAATTTTTATCATGTGCTAAAATATGATTAATTTTCATGTATGTATTAATTAAAATTAAAATTTTAATTTTAATTTAAAATTTACAAAATATAAATTCCCGCCGTGATATAAATTTTCTGTGGGGATGATGGTGGTTATTAAGTTTTAATCCCCATGGAGAATAGGACAGATATGAAATTTTTTTATAAGACATGGGATGGTGGTGGGATGTGTAATCTCCGCCTTGTCCTGCATAGTCCCATTGCCATTCCTACACATGATGGAAAGTGTTAAAATATATATCTTGTCCCACATCAAATATATTGAGAAAGTAAGTTGAGCCAACTCTTTTCATTATCAATTAATTTTAAATTTAAAAATTTGATGTCTCTTTACTAGACTTGAACCTATTTTTTAAATCTAACCGAGATAGTATAAAAATATTAATTATCTTTCTACCTCCCTCTCTCTCTCTCACTCTCACTCTCTCTCTCTCACACACACATATACACAACGGGGATATCAAGTCCAAACCATGATATGTACATGCATGAAAACTAGAAAAAGTTTCCAAATTGCATTAGACAATAGGCAAAAGATTGTCTAATTCCAATGAAGGCTTACTTAAATAACTTTTCTTGGACTTCATTATTATCTGCTTATGAAAAAATCAAAAAATTTTATATTTTAATTAGTACTCCCTCCGTCTCAAGATAAAAATCTTCTATTAATTTTTATGATCAAATTGACCATTTTTAAAATTAGGTCAAAATTACCAATGTCTTAACTAGTACCACTTATCAATTGGGCTAATAATTGCCTGTAATTTATTCTATTGATCAATCATGTCATATAGGCCCGAGTCTTCTTGGCTTGTTTTGTGATTAGTTTTTTTGGGCTTGGTTATCTTTTATGTGTATCATACTCATCAAATCCATGTGCAACCCTCAATACACCTAGATACACTTGATGGGAAGTGTTTAGTATGTAATGAGTTGGGCAACTCTTCTCATTTTTAGCTAGAAAACTTGATGTTTTTATATACTAGATTTAGGCTTATTTTATAAATCTAACAAAGGTAATATAAAAATATTAAATATCTTTCTACCTCGTTTTTCCTCTCTCCCTCTCTCTCTCTCTCACACACACAATGGGGATATCAAGTCCAAATCATAATATGTACATGCATGGAAACTAGAAAAAGTATCCAAATTGCATTAAACAATAGACACAAGATTCTCCAATTCCCAATTTCACCAGTGCTTGAATTCCATACTTTTCCATGAACAAAATCTCTGTGCCGACGTGCCCAATACTTTTGTACGGGAATGCATCAAGGATAAGGAATAAATCTGGTTCTTGCTATTGTTCAATCTGAATAATATATATACCTCGATCTGATATACCTAGCTCTGCTGGACTTAACTACAAGAAGTCTTCTTGCATAACTATATATAAATATACCAAGGCTAGACTCGTTACTCCATAAGTTGGAACTGCGTGGTGAATTAGTGAGCTGACCTGCTTTGGCAGACGGTGATCAGCCAGCAACCAGCAAAGGCGTCTTTCATGAACGTACCAGACCGCCTGCCAAAGGAGATTTGCTCATTAATTCCGCTGCGAGCTAGGCATTTGTAAAGATGCTATTTCTAGTTTAGGTTATGCACATAATAGGGCTGCAAATGATCCGAACAAATCATGGAAATTTGATGTTCAGCTCTTTAAGCTCTTTGTAGGCTCATTTGCTAAACGAGTAGTGGTTGATGACGGGTGAGCTAGCTTGGCAATTCTAGATTTAAGCTTGTTTATGTAATATTTTTAGAAAACTAAACTACAGTTATATCAAAGTTAAAGTCATTTTTTGCAGTATAGTAATTAAACTTTATATTTGTAGATAGTTAGTTTTATTGTACCAGAAATATATCCCTTAAAGTATTTTTTTTTCTTTTAATATTGTTATTAAAAATTGAACTTTGTTTATTTCTTTTTGATGATTTAATTTTTGTCAAAAAGGTAGTTTTAAAAAAATTAAAATCATTTTGAGCTGGCTATAAGCAGGTGACCTATGTTCTTATCTATTCATTTTCAATGGGCTAATACCTTACCACTAGGTCAGCCTCTTAATTATGTAATGCACAAAATTTTCAAGTAGTATAACTACCTTTTCACGTACTAATTTTTGGTGCATGCAGCTTCCTCTTTTCAAGTCCCTTGCTGATTATTTACGTAAATTTTCAAGTTTTTGCTCATCAAGCTTCTAGAAATTGGTGAAGTAATTCGCTCATCATGAAGCAGCCTTCTATATCCTTAATCTACTGGAGACCTAATGTACCTGTGGTATTTCCAAATGTTAATTAGCTAGTTATCAGATCAATCGGAATGGTACACATATATTGGAGATGAAAATAATTATATAAACGAATTATTTTTCTGGGACTCACTAATCATTATCTACCAGTAATCGATTCTCTCTGAAACTGCTGAATCCCTAGTGCATACTTATCACGTCTGAACTCTCAGCTTTGTACTCCATGTGTACAAATTAAGTCCAAAATAAGACTTAAATTCGCAACATTTGCATCCTATGTTTTTTACTCACCTTCAAATTAAGAGGAACATAGGGCAGCCAATATTTGGTAACCTATAAAGACATGGTATCTCCAAGACTGTAATGCAAAACTGTTACATTAAGTTTATGTGTGAATGACACTTTTGTCCTTTAAAGTTGCTACTCACTTTTAAAGTCATCCTTAAAATTTATTTTTCGTCAGTAGAGTCTTTAAAGTGGCATTTTGTATCAATTTCCATTTCTTTTTTCCAGTTTCACTTAAACTCACCCAAATTTTTACCCGATCCGACCCATTTTGACCAAACCCATTTTATTAAGGGAAGTTATGTCTTTACCATTATTATATAAATTTTTAATATTAGAAATTTTAAAAACAAAAACTAAAAATAGAAATTAAAATACAAAAAATAGTAAAAGGTAAATAAAAAAATTTAATTCAATTTTTTTAAAAAAGAAATTAATAAGTTTTAATAATTATTATTATTTTTCGAAAAAAAAAATTAGAATTTTTTAAAAAAATGAGTAAAGTTTCATAAAATATAGATTCAAAAAAATTAAAGTTTAAAATTTTTAATTCTTAATTATTTTTATGAAAATTTACTCATTTTTTAAAAAAATAAAAAATTTCTAATTTTGTTTTAAGAAAATAAAGTTTTTTTTATTTACTTTTTTTGAATCTATATTTATGAAACTTTACTCATTTTTAAAAAATAAAAATTTTCTGTTTTTTTTTTAAAATAAAGATTTATTTTTTTGTTTTATTTTTTTTGAATCTATATTTTATAAAACTTTACTCATTTTTTAAAATAAAAAAGTTCTACTGTTTTTTTTTCTTCTGAAAATAAAGGTTTATTTTTTTATTTAATTTTTTTGAATCTATATTTTATGAAACTTTAATCATTTTATGAAACTTTACACACAATTAGTGAAATTGAATTAAAAATAATAATTAATTTTAAAACTTTTTTATTTTTTTAAAAAAATAAATTGAATTAGTGAAATTAGGATCGGGTCGAGTTAAAATTTGGGCAAAACTGGGAAAAATGAATGGAATTAACACAATATGTCTTTCTCCAAATATTATTCGTATGATCATTCGAAATGGCATATATTGGAGATGAAGATAATTAAATAAACAGAAGATTTATGCATGCATTTCTAGAAATTTTATAATATAAGGCACTTTGCAAATTCTATCATGTACTTTGAATCCCTAGTACTGGGAAATTAAAACCTAATTCTAATCTTGCAACCTTCCAGCCTAATACAAGTAAAAAATAAAAAATAAAAAAATTCAAAGTTAATTTGCAGCATCTTGCATCCAATCTTCTTAAGCTTCCTTCAAAATTAGTAAGAATGCAAGAACATGCTAAATTTCTATCGTCAATCAATCAGAACATTTGTAGCCCTTGAGCCTAAAGTAGCCCTCTAGTACACATCCACCTGGAGATAATTATATGGAAAAAATAATTAGCAGCTTAAATTAATAAACAAAGTCATGGATAAATGAAAGCCTTTAATAAACTGCATGAATCATTAACAATGGAACTGAAGTTTGGTTTGTTATTCTACAAAATTCGAAGTACATGGTGCAGATTTGAGTGTGAGAATGAATGACAGGGCAATTCTCCTTTGGCAAGGTATAGAATGCATTTGCATAGTCTCCTTGCCAAAGGAGGATCGCACTGTTATCCTTAATCCCACATTTTGCTTGATATAAGGCTCGATTCTCGAGTTTTCATAGAACTAGAACTCAGCTTTTTATAGAAGTTTGGTGGCACCTTTATTTCGGATATGCGAAGCAAGGACTGGCCAGGGCCGGCCCTGGCCCAGTGCGAACAGGGCGACCGCCCAGGGCCCAAAGTTGTAGGGGGCCCAAAATTAATTAACTTATGTATATATATGTATATATGTGTTTATATGTATAAAGTATCAATGGCCTAGTGGTAGGATGGTATCCTGTCATAGTACATACCTAGGTTCAAATCTTGGCAGGTGCGTTTTATTTTGCTTTTCATTTCTTTTTCACTAACATAATTTTTCAATGCTTCATTTCTTTTTCACTAACATAATTTTTCAATGCTTAAATTCTAAAGAAAAAGAAAAAGAAATATCCTAATATGACAAATGACCAAACATATGGTTAATTTCACACAATGACCTTAAATATGACACAATATTAAATACAAAGGCAACCTTACTATTTTTTTAATTTATGTTTTTTAAAAAACACTTTTACAATTATTGATATGAAACACTGTTTTAATTATGTTGTGAAAAAACTTTTGTCAAATCTTTATATTAAAAAAAAATGTTTCATCTCAACATACTACAAACCCCGTTAAATTTAAAAAAAATACAAAAGTATTAAAAAAAATGGCTCGGGGCGCTGCCCCCGAACCCCCGTTACTGGGCACACTCGAGAAATTTCGCCCTGGGCCTTCAGAAACCCCGGACCGGCCCTGGGACTGGCATATGCTGGGACAATTCCAGTAGGGATTATAATCTTTATCACTCATGGGGTGATGGTCCCCAGTTCTTCCTTTATCAATCATCTTTAGAAAGAGAACATCTCCAACTTTTGTCTAATGCCATATAAACGCGATCGGAACACAATAAAGGATGGAATGCAAGGTTTGTTTTCATGAGATAGCATAGTTTGTGATATATATTCGTGTTGGACCAGACTACCCTCCATTATACCTTTCATTTAATTGGTAACAAAAATATTATATTTAACAACACAATATTATTTATCATATAATTGTGTTTGTTAGTGCGTTGTTAAAAGCAATATTAGTGTCGTTAATGTGTATTGAAAAAACTGGGTGAAAAATATAATAAAAAGAATCTTAATCAATTAGTGTTGTATGGGAGTTGAGACAAGTCAATCTCATATTTGCAATCAAAAATGTTTTTCATAATAGTGTCCTAACAAAACTAAATTCTTTGGATAAAGGAATAACAACTTTAACGTTATGAAAGTAGTGGGAACTTTTTCAGTCCCATACAAATAAGAATCAGAAAGGAACTCAAGTACTCGTTGACAAGTCCTAATTTCAAATTGCATAATCTAGCTTTGATTATAAAAATGCATGCATGCCATGCATGAGCTAATCATAATTTCATCCATGTACATTTTTTTGTACAGAAATTGTGCTAAGCGTAGGGACTAAAGCTGATGTTTTTCTATTGTTGTCCCCCATATACATGCTTTTCACTTGCTTAACACATTGTTCTCTCATCTACTGGACTTGTATCAAAACTGAATACCTATAAATAACTAAGGCTATAATACTGCTGGCTTCTCCATGCTTCAAAGCGCCGGGTAAATATATACTTAGAAGTCTCCTGGCAGCAATCCGACGACAACCAACAAAGGCATCATCATAATAATAGTATTTAATTAGAAGAAAATTAAAGTATGTTTTGGAAATTTTATATGGTACGGTTAAAATATGATACATTACTTATCAGCAGAGCCGGTCCTGAGTTTTCTAAGGCCTAGGGTAAATTTTCTCTACTGTGCCCCTTTATACAAATTAAACAAAAATATAAATAAATTATTAACCAATTAATTTTATTTAAATTATAAGAATTTACAAAAGATAAGGAAGAACACTTTGGGGGCCTCATTAAAACCTTGTTTGGGAAAAACACAATAGGACAAAACCCCAAACGAAGGAAAAAGAGTATCCCGGATTGTAAACATTGCATTAAAAAACTCAAACTACATATTTGAGTCCACATGCTTCCTCCCGAATCTCCATAAGCATTTCTTGATTTGATCAATCTTCTTTTCATCCTCCACAATTAATCGAAGCAAAGAATCATCACATGTACCTACAAAATAAAAATAGCAATGAAATCTGAACCACAAAACATCATTTAAAATGTCTTCTTGTTGCACTTTTAGATGCAAAATCATCAATTATACTATCATATTTAATGTTTTCTAACATATCCTTTTCAATACATAATATCGCTAATGTGACGCCCCCAAATCCGAGTACTTGAAACCCGTATTTGGTGTATCACGATACCATTTCTTTGAGCAGTTTAATATATTACAAACTTAATATTTATATCAGAGTTGTCTATTCCCTAGGTATGGTAACCTTTAATTACATTCCTTACATGTTATATAATATATATGATCACAAAAAAAACTAATTATTACAGATAACACCTTATAACCTATTCCTTGAACTTTCCTTTGCCTTTGTCTTTGCCAGAGCCTTCTGAACATTCACGCCTAACTGAAATCATTTAAGTCGAAGCAAGAATGAACATTTAATTGCTCAGCAAGTAATAATAATTATAATAATGCGCTGAAGAAGTAAATATTTTTTTTGAGGACTACTTCTACCACGAATCAATAGTGGTGAAGTCATTTGAAACCATTCTTAACAACATATCAAATTATTTTAAGATTTTTTTTTAAAACAACAGAATAACTTTTGAATACTGAGTGGTCAAAAGACCATAAACTGTCATTTTTCATTTTCGAAAAGGTTTAAACAGAAATCCATCTATAAACCGTCTGGTCTTACGGACACGGAGGATGATCAGTCCCGTTGTGCCCTGTATTGATCAATACTATATAATACATCACCGCCATTGGCGCATATAAACTACATCACCGCTATTAGCGCATAATTTTTTTTTTCCCATTTAGGGTTGTTCATATTCAGTCTGGAGTCCTAACTAAAACAATTTAGTTGGACGACACTATCATAACCAATAATGTTCAACAATGCTTTTTAAATTAGGTCTAGCTGGTCAAATAGCTTAGACAATCTTTAAACTAGGTATACATACTGAAATTTAATAGTATGTATCAGAACTTGTCAACGAATTTTGAATTCAAGGGTAATTGATAATGTACAATAGTTCATACAAGTGGGGACACTTGCATCACCAAACGTAGAATACCAATTTTCGATATGAGTCATAGCAATTCAGTAATAAGATACTTTTAATACTGAACAATCGAAGGAAATTCGAATTTATAATAATTATAGCAATTTATATAAGTGAGGACACTTGCACAAAGAACAGAATAATTTTAATTATAAACGCATCACATGAAACAATCTCGAGATGCTTAAAATCAATAGATAGCTTGAATAAAGTTTAAGAATACTTTTATAACATATGGATCCATTGCATAAAGTAAATGCAAGGGTTACGATAATTGCATAAGCGAATAACGAAGATCATTATGGATATGAATAAATAATTATTCACGAGCATGCTTTGAAATTGATAACTCAAGTTGTGTTAGAAAGTAACAATAAATGTAAGAAGTTTAGGGTTAGAAATTTACAACATATAAAGATTCATAGCAATAGTCAGGAATTTGCATAACAGATACCTGTTTGCACGAAATAAAAGTAGTGCATAAGGTTTAAATATTTGGACAGTAAAGAAAGAGTTCAGATACTTGCACAACATACGAATCCAGTTCATAATGTAAATGAAAGGATAAAATAGCTACTCAATAATAGATTGAGTTAAAAGCTTGCATAAACCAGAATTCATTTCATAAAGTAAATGAAGAGGATAGGATACTTACACATTATATACCTGTTGCACGAATTAAAAATATTGCATAAGGTTTAGATACTTGCCTTAGTCGTTGTCTACTGTTACAAAGTTTAGTTTAAACTTTTACATGTAGACCTATCAATAATAGGATTATTCTTTTGATTAGAATAATACACCTTAACACATAACACTGGTATTGCAGTCATTATTCAACTTAAACGCATTGTCACATATTCATTTCAGTCATCAGGACACATAAGAACGCATATGTAGTCAAACTATGTCGATTTGGTTTGAGTTTGGAATCGCTTCGACATCCTGATTGCATTATTGGATAATTAATGAATTTATTACCAATAAAACTTTTTTTTTCAAGAACTTAAATATTATATTAGATAATTTAATTATCATTTATAACATTTTTTCGAACATTAAACTCATTTATAAGATTTAATTAATAAATAATTTCATTATCATTAATATTAAAATATTAATGAAATCTTTTTCAAAATATTAAAAGTTATGTAACATTTTTCAAACTTTAATATCACTTTTAAATGATTTTTAAAGTATTAAAATCATTTTTAAATGATTACTATTAATATTAAAATATTAAGGTAATTAATGTCAAAATATTTAAAACATTTATTTCACCTTTAAATAATTTTTTTAAAACATTAAAATCATTTTTAAATAATTTATTTAATACAATTATTAAATAAATTTATTATCATTAATATTAAAATATTAATGAAATTCTTATCAAAATATTAAAAGTTATTTATTATAACTTAAAATACTTTTTTTTAGATTCTACATTACAGGTCTTATCCAGACAGTTAAGAGTGTCTGCTTTAGAACAAATTTCATTTTGATTATCTATCCAGACAGTTAAGACTGTCTACTTTAGGGCAAGTTCTTCTTCAGTTAATATCCAGACAGTATAACCCGTCTGTTTCAGGTGTCTGCTTTAGACAAAAATATTCTTTTGTTGTGATCCAGACAGTGCATCACTCGTCTGCTAGGTGTCTGCTTTAGACCAAAACTCACTGCATGTAAGGACAGCAACTGGGCTATTTGACAGTTTCCTGACTTGTTGAATAACTTCATCCTCTTGCAATAGTGGACAAGCATCAGTAATATGCCCTGACATCGAACAAATTCCCAACACCCGTGCTACTTGCATATTCCCTGCAGCCATCTGACGAACCATAATAGTTAAAGCAAAAATTTGTTGCTCAATATTACTTGCGTTTACCTCATTTACCCTTTTTGGTGCATGATCATTCCTTGTTCCATACTGCTGTGAGTTAGCTGCCATGTTCACAATTAAGTTCCTTGCAGCCTCATGTGTCTTATCAACTAGTGTTCCTCCACTTGCTGCATCAATCATGCTCCTATTCATTGGCAACAATCCCTCATAGAAGTATTGAATCAAGTGTTGATCATCAATTTGATGAGGTGGACAGCTAGAGCACAACTAGAGTACATCTTCTTGAACTGCCTGATTGCACATATCTCCTTCCTTATGTTGGCGACTCTCGAAGCAGAAAAGTACTTCTCTAAGAACAACCTTTGCATATCATTCCAAGATTTAATCGATCCTGAAGGAAGATAGTATAACCAATCCTTTGCCAACTCTGCTAGTGAGAATGGAAAAACTCTAAGCTTTATCTACTCATCTGTTACTCCTTGTGGTTTCATGGTGGAACACACCACATGAAACTCCTTTAGATGCTTGTATGGATCTTCACTTGTAAGACCACAAAAAGTAGGCAAAATGTGTATTAATCCTGATTGCAATTCAAAAGTTGCATCTAAAGCAGGATATTCAATACACAATGATGATTGATCAAGATTAGGAGAAACTAATTCTTTCAAAGTCCTGTTATTGTTAGCAGCCATCTCTTCTTTGTCTGAATCTGAAGTGGTGCTTTATCGCTGGATCAAATTTCAATTTAAGAGAGTAAGAGAATCGAGTCCTAAACTAAAACTAAAAATAAAAATAAAACAAAATAAAGAATAAATAAAAGAAAACAAAGAATAAATAAAAACAAATAACACTCCCCAGCAACGGCGCCAAAATTTGGGAGCTGTCGTTAACACTCCAAAATTAATACCCTACTTCTACATTCCTAATTCAAGAATTAATATAGCAATAAGCAAGGGTCGATCCCAGAGAGAGTGAATTGTTTTATATTTATCATAATATTTTTTAATACTACTGAATCTAAATTGGGGGGGGGGGTTGAATTGAATTAAACTAACTAATAAAATAGAAAATAATTAATAAGAATAAACAATGAATTAAAGACTTCAGTTCTTTAGTTCAGCATCACCTTTTTACAATAATGAAGTAATCAAGTATAACAATATTTATCCTTCAATGAAAGTAATAATCCTAGATAACAATAAGCTCTGCTATCCGAAATTCCCCTTAGATTATCACTCAATGAAACAAGTTCTTCACAAGATTCTAACTATCATGCAACCTAGAACAAACTCTCTAGATTTAATATAACAGCAACATTAAGAACTAGAGAATTAGACTATTCCAAGCAACAATCACACAAGCTCAGATTATTTAACTTGTCTTCTGATAATCTTAGCAATACTCAAAAGTTTTTCCACAATCATGTATTACTAATTACTACTTGTGATTAGGAATAATATCAATTACACATAATATTATTCCTTAATCTAACATATGATATTAGCTAATCAATTCAGTTCCGTAGAAATCAAATCAACTAAGCCAAATAGCATTCAATAATTAAATCAGATTATCCAGAATGAATTTCATATAAGAAGGAATAAATAATGAATACTCAATTAATCATTAATTGTAAATAAGGTTCAACATCCCTTAAAACTGAATTAGAGAACTTAGCTTGACATGCCTTCAATCTTGCTCCAAAACTAGGGTTTTCAATTGTGAGCATCCAAGTTCCTTAAAACTTCACTAAGAACATATATTTATACTCCTAAAACAAAGTCCTAAAACCCTAAGAAAATAACAATCCAAATTGGAGTCAAATTCCTCAAAAATACAAAGTTGGGAAAAAATCACGCTGTAGAGCGCGCCCCCACGCGCCCTAGCGCGCGCCGCAGCTCAGAGTCCAGCGCCGCGGCCCATGATTTGGCGCGTCACGAGCCACAAGTTCTGTTCGTTATCTCTTTTTCTTCTTGCACGCCCATTTTGATCCCTTGTTCCTCTTTTTCTCTTTTAGCTCCAATTCCTCCTGAAATCAATAAATACCTTATTAAACTCATATAGACATAAAAAATGTAATAAAACTAAATATAAAGGAATCAAAATTATCGAATATTATTCACTTATCAGTCATAGGTTGGTATCAGAGCTATAGGTTATAACCCTTAGGTTAGAGAACTTTAGGATATATATATTTGTGCTAAGTCAAATATTTTGTCCTTTTATAGGATGACTAGCGAGGAAGGGGTATGAGATATATAGGTAGTTTGGGAGGAACCCATAGCAGAACCAGACCTCGATGAAGAACCAGAGAAAGAACCTGAGGAGGATCCGGTAGAGGATCCTGTAGTGCCCGAGGAAGCAGCTGATCTGCCGAAGATGATGATGATGTTGCAGAAATGTATACCTTAATTAGAGGACTGATGGATTCGAACCAAGAACTAGAAGCTAGAAACCATCTGGTAGAAGAGAGAAACGCAGAGCTAGAAGTTAGGGGCCAACAATTAGAACAGAGAAACTAGGAACTAGAGGCTTGGACCCAGGTACTGGAGTCAAAAGTCCACCAGTTGGAAGAAAGGGAAAATGAACCAGATACCCTTTGGAACGCGGAGATAAATACCCGTACCAGGGTAAAAGTGGTACTAGAAGGGGTAGAAGAAAATTTGAGAAGGAAAAAAAGGAGGATGGACTGGGCAGTGTATAACTTTGGAATTTCCTATAGACGACTCTTGGATAGGGTTATGAGTCATGTAGCAGAGAGAGGTCAGACGATCCACACCATATAGTGTAGTACTAAGAACATAGAGATGCCGTATGAATAGGTTTATTTTTGTAATGGGTAGAAGTTTACTTTTGTATGAAGTATATATAGATATGTAATCCCATGTTTTTATGTATAATTATAGGATGTATATAGGAAGGTAGAATCTGATATGTAAAGTAACTAATTATTGCATAAACAAATATGTACATATAATGATATGTAATATTATGGTATGTTTTATAAACACATGTGTTGTGAATGATGAATGGTATTAATTAATTATTTGTTTGATTTACATAATGATTATAATAATACGTTGTTACATTAAACAGAAAATGCTGAGGGGACGACCACGAATTCGAACGAGGCCTGTTAGTGAAATACCAGAGGAACAATTTGAACAGTATGGGAATCGTGAACTAAATCAGAACCCTTTATAACAATTTATAGATTTACTAGTAGAGGCCTTTCAAAGTAAAACTCAAACAAAACCCACATGCGCCACAAGTCACAACCTTCAAGGATTTTAAAAATGTGAGACCCCCAGAACTAAGGGAGCCACCGAGCCTATAGAAGCTTAGGCTTGGATAAAAAAATTGAAAAAGCATTTGCTATAGCTAAAGTTGAGACTAAAAGACATTGTTTGCTTCGTAAATGTTGAAAGGAAAGGCAAATTTTTGGTGGGAGGCAAACGAGCATAGGGCAGGGGATGGTGTGATACCTTGGACTAGGTTCAAGGAATTATTTTTCGAAAACTATTTTCCCCGAAGTATGCAAAGTCGTATAGAGATGTGATTTCTGGAACTCAAACAGGAAGACATGACAGTACCACAATATGCAGTAAAGTTTAACGAGCTAGCAAGATTTTTCCCACACCAAGTAATTACAGAAAAAAGAAAAGCAAGACGATTTGAACTGGGTTTGAAACCCTAGTTGTACACTAGATTGGTTATGCTACAGATTGACTTATTTGGTACATTGCTAGAGAAAACGATTATTATGGACGGAGGAAGCGAAGCTTTAACTAAATATAATCAAGAACAAAAAAAGAAGAGGTTTGAAGGAAAGAATAAAGGTGAAGGTAGTAGCAATGGAGGTGGAGGAAATATCAAAAGCATGCAAGAAATGTGGAAAGAATCACCTCGAGACATATCTGAAAGGAAGGAATGTATGCTGATGTAATACCCAGAAAAATTTAAATAACTAAATGACATTTAAATTTATATTTTTAAATATTTTAATTGGGCTTTTCTTATGTTTGGGTCAAATTGTATTTAATTTGTGTGAACTATAATAATTAAGAGATTATATTAAATTGGGCCTTAATATTAATTGGGTTTAATTTATATGTGGGTAATATTAAATCCTATTATAATTAGGATAATTAATAAGATCTATTAATAAATAAATAAATATCTAAAACCTAATTTACTCACCATTACGCCTGATACGAGTTAAGAGAAAAGAAGGGAAAAGTGGCGGCATAGTGTGGAGAAGAAAGAAACGTGGGATCCGAATTGTGCTAACAAGTAACTGGTTTTTGTAAATTAATTAGAAGTTAGCGGTTTAGTATTGGAATATATATTAATTATGTAAATCTGGTAAGATTTGGTGCTTCCAGCATGAATATGAGTAGGTGCAATGCGTCAGGATAATAATTTGTTCTACCAATTGGGAATAGTGTATTATACTTGAAGATATGGTATTATATATGTATATATAAATTATATTATATTACAAGTCAATTCTTAAAACATCCTACTGGAAAGTACTTTTCATTATATTAGTATTATATGTTCATATGTTATGTTATGTTCATATATTATGATCTAACTTTACTTTCCATATGTTATGTTCTGGACCAAATAAATAAAAAAATAAAAGGTATTATAACTATAAGTATAAAACTTTAAGTAAGGTTATGTTTGGGACGAAAAGTGGAAGACTACAATTGATTTCGTAATAAGTTTGCTTCTGACATAAGTTTTATACATATTTATTTCAGAACATAGGATGGTAAATATATGTATTGGATCAGTATATGGTGTAATAATTAATGTTCATAGATAATAATAATAATAATAATAATAATGCTAATAATAATAATAATGCTAATAATAATAATAATGCTAATAATAATAAAATGAATTTACCAATGGGTTCAAGATGGAAAAAAATTAATATTTTTATAAGTGTACTTATAATTTTTATTATTTTGTATAATTAGCTTAGACGGAAGAAATTTAACAAGTCATATTTGGAGTATATTTTGGGTATTACATTGATAATTCAGGTACGTATTTTCGTACTCCTTCAGCAATACTCTTATGAAATTTGTTTAGTTCGTTTTTTTCTTCGATTCGATTTCTGTTAATATTTCACATAATTGTTTCTTGTGAAATTTATTTAATAGTTTCATTTTGGAGCTGATACATAAGACTCATATTTGTACTCTTTAAATTAGGTTATCATGTTTAGTATTTATTTTGATATTTGTAGAGCGGTACATGTGGTTACCTTCTTTTTGAGACATTACGATTGTGATTTGATTCGGTTCAACATGTACACATAGAACTCTTTTGTTGGTATTATGTCGCATGTGTTGTGACATGGTATTTTTTTTGGTTAAAATATATCATATGGTATACCTGAACTACAACCACCTGTGGGGGTACCACAAACATGTCGTCTTGGCACGAGAGACATGACACCTTCCGTGGCGGTGTGATCAGTCCACGGCGTCTCCGTTCTGGGCTCCGGAGGAAGTGGGCCATTTGGTGTTTTTGTTGTAGGAGGCGTATGGATCGACCCTAGTTTCTGTTCTGCGGATTAGTGGTGTTGTGCCAAACACACCTATCCGATTTGCATGCATTTGGATTCGCGATCTAATGTGTGATTTTCCTGTGTGGCATTATTTGACTTGCCTTTGTGGCAAGACATATTTCTGATTTGTTTTGAGTTTAGTATGAAATTGTATCACCCAACCATTTGATTCGGCCTATTAATTCATTGTGTTATTTTTATTCGGTTCTGTTCAGTTCAATTCATTGAGTCTGTTATTTCAGTTCATTATTTTTGTACTCTATCTGTTCGTCTCATTAATTCTGTCGAGACAGTTATATTCTATTCAGACTTTGGAGATTTTATTTTCGTCGATATTTAAGCTTAAGGTTTTATTCAGTATTTTGTCTTAGTTGACTCCGTATTTCCATTGTGCATTTTTGTGTATCTATATCCGTACTGGGCATTTGGCTCATGCTGTATTTTTCTTCCGGCAGGTTTGCAGGGGTGATTCAGGGCTAGTGTGATTAGAGAGTTGCCTTCGACCATATAAGTTTATTTAATTTTAGGTGTTGATTATTATGCATTCTTTTGGAGAATTGTATTAATATGGTTTATCGCTATTAAATATATTGAAGTTCTTAGTGCTCTATTTATTTTGAGGTTTGTTGTGCTTTGCATGTGACCTCCCTTTCCTATTTCGGGAAGGGGGTGTTACAGAGATGGTATCAGAGCTTAGGTTATGATTCTGTAGATTGCCTTTAGGTTTGACTTGTGAGTTATGGATAAACCACTGTGTAGACGTATGAGTTTGTTTCGATTTGGTTCTCTGTTTGATTGGTATTGATTTGGACCAAATGTTAGTCTCTTTTGATTTGTAGTTGATTTGAGGAAGGCGAGATAATTTGTCGAGGTTATTATTGTTTGGCGATTGAGTAATGATATTAGTTAAGAACTGTGATTGGATAATTAAGGAGATTAAAGCAATATTTTGGACTGTTAAGAAATGATCATACATGTAATACGATTATGAGATGAGTATTTGTATCTGCGAGTATTTGATTTTGGAGAATTATTTGTTAGAGTTATTTTTGATAATAATTTATTATGATCTTAGAGTTGAGGATTTGATTTGGGTGATGATTTTATTTTTGTTAAGCTTGTGGATAATTTGAGGTATGTGTATTGATGAGATAATATGATAAAATGAAAAATATTAAGTATAAGAGGATCTCTTGTAAATTTGAGTTGTTGATATTTAAGGTGATTAGATTAATCATTTGGAGTTAATGATCAATTTTGCGGTTAGTTCTAGTAGAATATATATTGGAGTTATGTTGTGTGAAGTTTTTTTTTTGTGTGATAGTAAGAGGAGATCTTAGAATTTGTTGGGTTAAGATTTGCAATAAGAGAATGATTGATTTATTAAATGATTAGATACTAAGTGATGAAATTCAATAGATTTTGAGATACCTTGAACAATTTAGAGTAGATAGTTTGCCTATGCAAATAGTAGAATATGTGACTTGGAGTTTGATATGGTGATAAAGAGATCTTAGTAGTATGTTCTTTGGTGTAATGATATTTGAGAATTAATTTGAATTGAGGTTTGGATATTTTGAAGCTCTTGAGGTGCTAGAGATAGTTGATAATATAGTTTGTATAGGTTCTTTATTTATCCGATGTCCTTAGAGTTTTGCGTGAATTTATGTAAAATAAATAAATCTAGATATAAATAATTTGTTAGATCATTGTAATGTGTGGAACATAAAAATTTTACGAATTAAAGATAATTTTGAATATTTTTTTTGGTATTCGAACTCGATGTAAAGAAAATTATGTTCTTCGAAGTATCTTCCGAAGAGTACATTGCAAGAATAAAAATCAAGGAAGTTGACAAGGACCAGCATAAGTGGTGGAGCATGTGATTTAATTCGATACAAGACGAAGAACCTTACAAGATTTGATGCGATAACTGGCGAATCTTCTACAAGTACATAGATAATTTCGTGGACCGATGAACTTACCAACCTGGATCGTTACTAGGGCGATGCTACATCTTAATTAAAGTTTATGGTTATTTATGCAATTTAAAAATAAAACAAAACTTTATGTAGCTTATTTGAATTCCGAGGACGAAATTATTTTAAAGGGGGAAGAATGTAATAACTCTAATTTTTATTTTATTTTTTGTTAATAATTAAATATTAATTGATTTTATTTTATAAAAGTGTAATTGAATTGAAAAGTGTAAGTTACTAATTTTTTTTTCTTTCTTCCTTGCTTCGTTTAGAAAGTTGAATTTTTTTTAGTAGATAATTTAATAATTTATTTTATTAAAATTGAGGAGTTCATTAGGGATTTGGTAACTTTTATATTGTTTCCTATTTGTATTTAAAGAGGAGATGAAATCATAATCCAATTCTAGTTTGGTTAGTTGAATTCCCGGGTAGAATACTTATATGCACTGCAACCTATTACAAAAATCATTATTAATTCGTCCAATGTCGGAATTGAGTGAATCCAAAGCCTAATTCTTCAGTTTTTTGTTCTCTATAATTATGAGGAGGAAGACAAGTCGTTTTGTTAAGGTTTGTGAAGGAACCATTCGGAGTGGGAAGCTATGTGGGAGATGGAGAAATTTATTTGAGCGAAGTATCCGCATTTTTTTGATAATTAGGTACGTTCATTTCATTTGATTCTGGGGACGGAATCCTTTTTAAGGGGGAGGTGATGTAATACCCAGAAAAATTTAAATAACTAAATGACATTTAAATTTATATTTTTAAATATTTTAATTGGGCTTTTCTTATGTTTGGGTCAAATTGTATTTAATTTGTGTGAACTATAATAATTAAGAGATTATATTAAATTGAGCCTTAATATTAATTGGGTTTAATTTATATGTGGGTAATATTAAATCCTATTATAATTAGGATAATTAATAAGATCTATTAATAAATAAATAAATATCTAAAACCTAATTTACTCACCATTACGCCTGATACGAGTTAAGAGAAAAGAAGGGAGAAGTGGCGGCATAGTGTGGAGAAGAAAGAAACGTGGGATCCGAATTGTGCTAACAAGTAACTGGTTTTTGTAAATTAATTAGAAGTTAGCGGTTTAGTATTGGAATATATATTAATTATGTAAATCTGGTAAGATTTGGTGCTTCCAGCATGAATATGAGTAGGTGCAATGCGTCAGGATAATAATTTGTTCTACCAATTGGGAATAGTGTATTATACTTGAAGATATGGTATTATATATGTATATATAAATTATATTATATTACAAGTCAATTCTTAAAACATCCTACTGGAAAGTACTTTTCATTATATTGGTATTATATGTTCATATGTTATGTTCATATATTATGATCTAACTTTACTTTCCATATGTTATGTTCTGGACCAAAAAAAAAAAAAGGTATGATAACTATAAGTATAAAACTTTCAGTAAGGTTATGTTTGGGACGAAAAGTGGAAGACTACAATTGATTTCGTAATAAGTTTGCTTCTGACATAAGTTTTATACATATTTATTTTAGAACAGAGGATGGTAAATATATGTATTGGATCAGTATATGGTGTAATAATTAATGTTCATAGATAATAATAATAATAATAATGCTAATAATAATAAAATGAATTTACCAATGGGTTCAAGATGGAAAAAAATTAATATTTTTATAAGTGTACTTATAATTTTTATTATTTTGTATAATTAGCTCAGACGGAAGAAATTTAACAAGTCATATTTGGAGTATATTTTGGGTATTACATTGATAATTCAGGTACGGATTTTCGTACTCCTTCAGCAATACTCTTATGAAATTTATTTAGTTCGTTTTGTTCTTCGATTCGATTTCTGTTAATATTTCACATAATTGTTTATTGTGAAATTTATTTAATAGTTTCATTTTGGAGCTGATACATAAGACTCATATTTGTACTCTTTAAATTAGGTTATCATGTTTAGTATTTATTTTGATATTTGTAGAGCGGTACATGTGGTTACCTTCTTTTTGAGACATTACGATTGTGATTTGATTCGGTTCAACATGTACACATAGAACTCTTTTGTTGGTATTATGTCGCATGTGTTGTGACATGGTATTTTTTTTGGTTAAAATATATCGTATGGTATACCTGAACTATAATCACCTGTGGGGGTACCACAGGCATGTCGTCTTGGCACGAGAGACATGACACCTTCCGTGGCGGTGTGATCAGTCCACGACGTCTCCGTTCTGGGCTCCGGAGGAAGTGGGCCATTTGGTGTTTTTGTTGTGGGAGGCGTATGGGTCGACCCTAGTTTCTGTTCTGCGGATTAGTGATGTTGTGCTAAACACACCTATCCGATTTGCATGCATTTGGATTCGCGATCCAATGTGTGATTTGCCTGTGTGGCATTATTTGACTTGCCTTTGTGGCAAGACATATTTCTGATTTGTTTTGAGTTCAGTATGAAATTGTATCACCCAACCATTTGATTCGGCCTATTAATTCATTGTGTTATTTTTATTCGGTTCTGTTCAGTTCAATTCATTGAGTCTGTTATTTCAGTTCATTATTTTTGTACTCTGTTCGTCTCATTAATTCTGTCGAGACAGTTATATTCTATTCAGACTTTGGAGATTTTATTTTCGTCGATATTTAAGCTTAAGGTTTTATTCAGTATTTTGTCTTAGTTGACTCCGTATTTCCATTGTGCATTTTTGTGTATCTATATCCGTACTGGGCATTTGGCTCATGCTGTGTTTTTCTTCCGGCAGGTTTGCAGGGGTGATTCAGGGCTAGTGTGATTAGAGAGTTGCCTTCGACCATATAAGTTTATTTAATTTTAGGTGTTGATTATTATGCATTCTTTTGGAGAATTGTATTAATATGGTTTATCGCTATTAAATATATTGAAGTTCTTAGTGCTCTATTTATTTTGAGGTTTGTTGTGCTTTGCATGTGACCTCCCTTTCCTATTTCGGGAAGGGGGTGTTACAGCTATAATTATGGCCAGGAAGGACATATAGTTTCTAACTGCACAAGTCCAAAGAAGAGCGGATGCATCATATGTGGTGTGCTAGATCACCAAATTAAAAATTGTCCAAAGAAGGGAATGGAGCAGAGAGGTGAAAGTAAGAGTGGTGGTAGCAAGCCGATAATAGCAGGACCACCAGCCTCAGGCCGACCAACAACAAGGACTTTTAATATGACAGTTAAAGACGCGGTGACATCTAGGGACGGGGTGTCAGGTGTCATTCCAATAAATTTCATAAATGCCTACGCACTTTTTGATTATGGAGCTACCTATTCATTCTTGTCTCATGACTTTGCAAGTCGGTTGAACTTACCTTGTGATCTATTAGAATCTCCCTTGAATATTGAAATTGCTAACAAGGAAGTGATCACTGTCAGATATGTACAGAAAAATTCTTACGTAGAGATTATGGGACATAAATTTTTGACTGATTTAATCCCTATTCAATTAGGGGAATTTGATGTAATATTGGGGATGAACTGGTTGAATAACCATGGAGCCACTATAAATTGCCATAGCAAACGTGTGAACCTTCAAGTTTCAAACCAAGAAAAGGTGGTGTTCCATGGGAACCGGTCGCCTAGGCAGTCTTGTTATTTATCAATGCTGCAAGCTAAAAGATTGCTCAGAAAAGGATGTGAGGGGTATTTAGCTTACATAGTAGATACCCAACGAGTGCAACCAGATTTAAGTCAGATGCCAGTAGTAAAAGAATTTGTAGATGTATTCCTAGAGGAATTTCCTAGTATTCCTTCAGATAGGCAGGTGGAGTTTGTGATTGACTTAGTCCCTAGAATGGCGCCAATTTCAAAGGCTCCGTATAGGATGAAACCCGTAGAAATGAAGTAATTAATGATACAAGTACAAGAACTGTTGGATAAGAGATTTATTCAACCAAGTGTCTCACGCTAGGGAGCACCGGTACTATTCGTGAAAAAGAAGGATGGATCACTAAGGTTATACATAGACTATAGGGAGTTGAATAAGGTGACTATCAAGAATAAATATCCCTTACCAAGAATAAATGTTCTGTTCGACTAATTAAAATGAGCAAGATATTTCTCAAAGATTGATTTAAGGTCAGGGTACCACTAATTAAAGGTGAGAAAGGAGGATGTACCAAAGACGACATTTAGGACTCGTTATGGTCATTACGAGTTTTTTGTAATGCTATTTGGGTTGACGAATGCGCCGCCAGTATTTATGGACCTCATGAATAGAGTTTTTCAAGCAGTGGTTGGATAAATTTGTTATGGTATTTATTGATGATATTTTGATATATTCAAAAACAAAAGAGGAGCATGAGGAACATTTGAGATTGGTGTTGGAAACCTTGAGAAGAGAGAAGTAATTGATAAAGACGGGATTTTGGTGGATCCAACGAAAGTGGAAGCCGTAATAAATTGAGAACAACCGAAAATTCTAACGGAGGTTAGAAGTTTCTTAGGATTAACGGGATACTATCGAAGATTTATTCATGATTTTTCAAAGATACGAGGACCACTAACAAATTTGACTAGGAAAAATGTGAAATTTGTTTGGGCGAAAAAATGTGAAGAAAGTTTTCAGGAGCTGAAGAAATGATTAAGTACGACTCAGTATTGTCACTACCAGATAATACTAGAGGATTTGTGGTATATAGTGATGCTTCACATCGAGGGTTAGGTTATGTTTTGATGCAAAATGGAAAATTTATTGTATATGCATTTCGACAACTGAAAGATTATGAGAAGAAATATCCCACGCACTACAAGAAAATGACTCAACAGCGACCAACACTTTCAGCGACCGCTATTTCGGTCGCTAATAATCGTAATAGCGACCGCCTTTAGCGACCGCACATTGACTTGGTCGCTACGTATTATCAGCGACCGCACGCGGTCGCTGGTCGGTCGCTGAACTAATTTTGCCACCAAAAAATTGGCGCAAATGTTGGCGGGAACGTGATTTGCGACTAAATATTAACAGCGACCGCAAAACGGTCGCTAACACTGCCATGTCAATTAACACTAGCGACTGCACGTGGTCGCTATTGGCGGTCGCTGATGAATTTTAATTCCAGTCAGTCGATCAGTCTCAGCTCAGTCGAACGAAAGAAGAAAAAAAGAAAGAAGAAGAAGAAGAGAGAGAGAACAGAGAATAGAGGTAGAGGGAGATAACAGTCATAGACCGACGCCGGCGCCGGCACCGGCACAACCCACCGCAATAAGGTAATTCTTCTGGGTTTTAGTTCTGGGTTTTAGGGCTTTAATCTTTATATCACCATTTGGGGTTTTGTTATTATCTTTTGACATTGAGCTATTGTAGAGTTGTGATACATGTTCTTTGTGAGATTTTCATGTTTATTCTGTCTAGAAGGTCGAGGGTTCATGAATTGGATAATTGTTACTAGTTGATTTTCATACTGGAATTATTTAATTTAGTATTTGTTTTGTTTAATTTGTTGTTTTCATCTGGGATTTTGGGGCTTTTGCAACTTGATAAATTCTATTGGATAAGCTTAGAGCTTCTAGCCATGGCAATTGAAGATTTAAATTTTACCCTGCAATAGGATGAAATGAAAATGAAAATGACATACCCTTGGTCGGGTTTATTGATCGGGTTTGTTGTTCTGGTTTACCTTCTCTCAAACCCAATGACTCTTGCTTCTACTATTGTTGTCTGCTAATAGTTTGTTGTTGGCTGAATGTGCTTGATTCGATCTACATTTATAAGAAATCTCCATTTACCATATTCTGTTGCTGTTTGGCTGAATGTGGGTGATAGTTGTTATTATTTTGTTTGCCTTTTCTTTCTCATATAATGAGGCTTAGAATCTCTTTCTAATTATGTCTGTCTTTTGGTGCAATGGACTTTCCATGCGTTTATTTTAAAGAGCAAAAAGATCTACACAGTTCTTTTGTGGTACAGGGTCCTGACTTTTTTAGTTGTAAGTGTTGCTATTATTTTTCATATGTATATATGCTTGTAACTATCTGTTTGTTGTTATTATGCTTTGCCATTGTCTGGAATTATTTTAAGTATAATAATAAGGGATATATTTGATGGGTTTTATTAACAAGAAAAGTTCAAGTTGGGATATAAGGGATATATTTGATGGGATATAAGGGATATATTTGATGTTTGTTCAATTGATCGTTCAAGTTGAAACTGTTATGTATTCTTTCTAGAAAATATTGTAACTGGGTGAGGTTCATGCACGTCAAATGGATATGATGATGAGTTAGTGTTTCTTTTACACAACATATGAGCTTGAATGAGTACAATATTTTGCGGTAGTTTTATTAACAATATTTTGCCTTAATTACATATGCCTTTTAAATGCATCATTACGTTGCTAAATCAACAAATGTGTTTATCCGCCCCCATCACAGTCCTCTGGCTTGCGTTTGAGGGTTGATTAAATATCAATCATAATGAAAAAAGTTAACAACTCTTCTTGCTCCATCAAGTTAATAAAATACACCCCATTTTTCATTCATTTGTGTATTTAATTTCATAATAAAATTAAATGAAATTAAACAAATTAAATAAATTAAAATAAATAATACATAATAAATCAAAATAAAATAAAATAAATAATATAATATAACGAAACTAAGTAGTATTTACTTAGTTTGTCATTACTAAATAAAATAATACAAAATAAAATTAAATTAAATTAAACAAATTAAATAAATTTAAATAAATAATACATAATAAATCAAAATAAAATAAATTAAATAATATAATATAACGAACTAAGTAGTATTTACTTAGTTTGTCATTACTAAATAAAATAATACAAAATAAAATAAAATTAAATGAAATTAAACAAATTAAATAAATTTAAATAAATAATACATAATAAATCAAAATAAAATAAATTAAATAATATAATATAACGAACTAAGTAGTATTTACTTAGTTTGTCATTACTAAATAAAATAATACAAAATAAAATAAAATTAAATGAAATTAAACAATTTAAAATAAATAATACATAATAAATCAAAATAAAATAAATTAAATAATATAATATAACGAACTAAGTAGTATTTACTTAGTTTGTCATTACTAAATAAAATAATACAAAATAAAATTAAATTAAATGAAATTAAACAAATTAAAATAAATAATACATAATAAATCAAAATAAAATAAAATAAATAATATAATATAACGAACTAAGTAGTATTTACTTAGTTTGTCATTACTAATTAAAATAATACAAAATAAAATAAAATTAAATGAAATTAAACAAATTAAATAAATTAAAATAAATAATCCAAAATAAATCAAACAACTGCAACTAGACAAGATTAGTAAAGCAAAACAAAATACACAAATCAGATTAAAAATGACAAATTTATAGGGATAGAATATTCGTTTTTTCTAATGAAAAGCAATTTATTGGTTTTATGGTACTTCTTACTACTTTTGCATTCATTCGTTATACATTAATATATTTCTATTGGGTTGTGTCTTGGGTGCCTACAAATGGCTATATATGCATGCCCTCGTTCATGTGGATAGTCCATATGATAGGGGAGACTATGGCGAAATTTTAATAGAGTCTAACCATGCTATACATTAATAAGCTCATGTTGTCTGCAGTAGGTACCGTGATATCATGGACCTCTATTCAGACCGTAGTTGGATGAGACGACGAAAGTCAAGTGCCCAGATAGGTGCTACAGCTGAATTTAGAAATGGTTGTCAAGTGTTTTTGGATTATGCGTTTAGTCACCCAGAATGTGTGAATGGTCAGAACAAGATAAGATGCCCTTGTTTAAAGTGTAAGAATGTCAATTATATGGACAGAGACATGGTAAACTATCATTTATTTGTGTCTGGGTTCATGAAAAAATACGAAGAATGTTGGTGGGCACATGGGCAGAGAAGAGATAGTGGTATCGCACAAGTACATAATCCGGGCAGCAGTACCCATCGTATGAATGAAATGGTTCATGATATTGCAGGGCCGGATTTTGATTGGGAACAAAAGAGAGAGCAACCTATGAATTCTGATGCCAAAGCCTTCTTTAAGTTACTAGACGAAGGTAGCGAGCCGTTGTGGCATGGTTGCACCAAACACACTACGTTGTCTGCAGTTGCGACATTACTTAACATCAAGGCTGATCACAACATGAGCCATGAGTGTTTTGAGTCACTCTTGAAGGCCATTAAGAGTATTTGTTGTAGTTAACTATTTAATACAATTACAGCATAACTTATAATAACATCCTAAAATTTTGGTGAAACAGATGTCTTCTGAACCAGCGCCACGAAAGCGCGGCTTGGGTCGGGGCCCTAATCATGTGCCGAAGGCCCCGGCTAATCCGGATGACCGGATTCTCATACAGATTCGTCCTCCTCCGGACAGCACGTACGTTAAACATCATTTATATATAAGCATTTTATATATATACTTTCCATAAATATATACTAATGTCAATTGCTTTTAATATTCTACTAAAATTACTTATCTTTATTTCATATTGTTGTATATTGTAGTGATTTTCAAGATAGTAAGATTGTGAAGTGTATTTCACAATTATGCTTACAAAACTGGCCCACGCCAGCGATTACGTGGGCGAGTACACCTCTCGCCCACAAGGATACAGTTTGGGCTGAATTCCAGGTATATATTTTTTTTTAAATTCTGACATATAATATAGTTAATGAAATAATATTGTTTAGTATATTAATTATGGTAATATCACCGTTTTAATATTAGTATTGTTGTTTTATTTGCAGAAAAGGTATAGATGGGACGACGCGCAAGCATTAGTTATTCAGACACTTTTCTGGCAAAAGTGCGCAGTCCGTACCAAAGATAATCTCAACAAGGAACGACAAAAAGCCATACACAATGCAGAGATAGACTATCCTGGCCAGGGTGAGCAGTATATGCATGAGCATAGCCCCTGGTGGTGCGCACAGCCCGTATGGACGGAGATGTGTGACCAGTGGAGAGCCGAGACCTGGGTTAAGCGACGCAAGACTGCCGCCTCAAACAGATCCTTAGGTGCACATGAAGATGGAAAGGCAAAAGGCACGTATAGGGGCGGCAGTATATCACAGGTGCAACATATTGCTGCCAAGGTACGTATAAATAGCAAACTTGTTGGCTTAATGAATAGTATTTTTATGTTTACAGTCAGGTTTCTGTAAAATATCATATGTTTACATATTAATATGATTTTATGTTTTGTAGGAGGCTCAGTCTCAGGGTCAGCCTATCAATTGGCTGGATGTGTACGTGGCCACCCGCGATGGTCTGCCTGAGGCTGTCCAGATAGCGGTAATAAGTGTTTAGAACATTGATATGTTGTATATATAATATTTACGACCTTTTGCTACCATTTTATATTTGTTTTTAACTATTTAATTGTTAACCTGCTGACAGGACACATATAAGAGCTTAATGAACGAGCGTTATCCTGAGGGCACTCCACGTCCGCCGATTGATCAAGAATTGTGGGAGAGGGCGTCAGTCGTTAAGAAGAACTACGTCAAAGGCCAAGGACAACGATGACGCCCGACCATCAGTGGCACAGGCAGCTCTGCTACCCAGTCTACACAGTCATCGGGTAGTCCAGCCTACCATACCCCTGCTGACTGCGTGAGAGCGATTTGTCGAGATCGTGATCTTCTTCGTATACTGGGCGGGCATCTGCAGTCTCTGAGTCCTGATGAGTTAGCGGATACAGTGGCGGCAGCAGCACAACATCAAGATGGCGATGAGGTAATTGCATAAGTAATACCTGTTCAACACATATAACATGTTGTATTCTTTTGTTAATTACAGGATCCTACTAACTTGGGCGATGATGCATGAGGACCTAGGCTTGTTTTCTTCATATTTAAAGTTTTATACTCTTAAATTCATTCTTTGGACAATTGTATGATACTTAAAGATGACATTTGTATATATTTCTTTAGTTCATATTGCTTTATTAATGTTTATAGTGTTGGTTTATGGCATTGTGGATGGACGGATGTTATATATATTGTTGTGCATGCATATGCTGGGATATAAATCTTGGATGAATGTTTATATATACTGTTGTGTGTTGGGATATAAAACAGGTACAAAACAGGTACAGTTTTTTTGGGAAATCCATAAAATACTGCAATTTTTTTTTTAAAAATTCAACATCAGCGACCGCATGCGGTCGCTAATACATTTGTGCGGTCGCTGATATAAAGTCAGTATTAGCGACCGCGTCGGTCGCTATTACCGGTCGCTGCCACGTGTGCCACGTCACTCATGAGAATTGACTCAGGATGACTCAGCTTAGCGACCGCGACGGTCGCTATTAATGGTCGCAGATATGTCAGTCGCTGCACGTGGTCGCTGATGTGCACACCAGCGACCAGATTATCTACGACACTTATCAGCGACCGGGTTCGGTCGCAGATATCTATCAGCGACCGCTAGTGGTCGCTGATAGGCGGTCACTGATAAGCTTTTTTGTTGTAGTGACGTATGATTTGGAGTTAGTGATAGTGGTTTTTGCATTAAAAATTTGGAGACATTATTTATACGAAGAAAAGTGCGAGATATTCATAGATCATAAAAGTTTGAAGTACATCTTTACACAGAAGGAATTAAATAAGAGACAAAGAAGGTGGTTGAAGTTAATCAAGGAGTATGATTGTGAGATTTTGTATCATCGGGGCAAGGCAAATATTGTGGCTAATGCCTTGAGCCGGAAGAATTAGGAGAAGTTGATGAAGTTAACAATGCAAGATGAGTTAATAAAAGAATTTGAAAAACTGAAAATAGAAATAAGAAGTTCAGGAGAATTTTTTGAGAAGTTGTATGCAATGGAGATTTATCCGACTTTATGGGATAGAGTTAAGGAGTTCCAGATAAAGGATAAGGATTATGAAAGGATAAGGAAACGAATAACAGAAAAAGAGGATGAAAAATTCAGGGTGGATAAGGATGGTATCATATGATTTAAAGATAGGATATTGGTACCTACAATGTTAGAGTTAAGGAAGGAAATTTTGCAGGAAGCTCATAATTCTAAATTTATAGTATGCCCTAGTAGCACAAAGATGTATAACGATCTGCGACAGTATTACTGGTGGCCAGGAATTAAGAGGAAAATTACAGATTAGGTCAGCAAGTGTTTAACTTGTCAAAGAATCAAAGCGGAATATCAGAGATCCAGCGGTCTACTTCAACCCTTAAAGATCCCTGAGTGGAAATGGGGGTATATTACCATGGATTTTATTGTGGGACTCCCGACTACTCAAAAATATTTTGATGCAATTTGGGTGATAGTAGATCAATTAACCAAGTCCGCGCACTTCTTACTAATCCAAGTAAAATATAACTTGGATCAGTTAGCCAAACTCTACATCAAGGAGATTGTTTCAAGACATGGTGTTCCAATTTCCATCGTATCCGATCAAGACCCGCGGTTCATGTCAAACTTTTGTAAGAGTCTTCAAAATCATTTAGGGACACAGTTGAGGTTGAGCACAACCTACCATCCTTAAACGATCGAGCAAAGCGAAAGGACAATCTAGACTCTGGAAGATATGCTGAGAGTATGCATTATAGACTTCAAAGGAAACTAGGACGATCAGTTGTTGTTGGCGGAGTTTGCCTACAATAACAGCTATCATGCTGGCATCAGAATGTCGTCGTATGAAGCCTTATACGGAAGAAAATGTAGAATGTCTTTATGTTGGGATGAAGTCAGGGAACGTTAACTACTCGGACCCGAAATAGTACATCAGACAATAGAGACGGTTCGAGTGATCCGTATCCGATTGAAAGCGGCGCAAAACCGACAGAAAAAGTATTGTCGACGCCGGGAAGAATCGCCTCTGTGGTGATTGTTACCCTTTCCAATTTTAGCCTTTTCATTAGGTGATTTTGGGGAAAAGGTCGGCATAAATGTCGACGGGGTTTTGAAAGATCGTTTTTTATGATGAGCCAATTAACCAGAGTCGCCAGTTGGTATATTTGAAATGGATGTACCAACTCATCCGAGTGTCGTTTTCGTAAATCGCTGGCTCATATGTGACTCCGAATTAATTGGTCTGCGAACCGAGATTCATAGAGTTCGGGGGCTTGCTTAAGCGAAGGGAAGGTGTTAGGCACCCCCCGACTTCCGTGAAACACGGTTACCACAATCTTGATGCTTTTCCTATCCTTTAATTCTTGAATGTGTGTGTGTATGTGCGTGTGTGTGTGTGTGCCTATGTGAATGTCGTGGTGAGTTTGCATGAAGAAACCATTTGGGTTTTGATAAAAAGTCGCGCCTTCTTTTGAGAATGCTTTAGAATGTCATTCGACTTATATGAGAAAGTTTTATGAGAAAGGTTTGATTTTAATTGTCAAAAACTTATGAGATTTCCATTAGGTGTCGTTTTGGCAAAAACAAGAGTTTTCTAAACCTTCGTCAAAATAGGAATCGAGATCTATACGTTGGTTTCGTAAATAGCATGATGGGCAACTTCTAGGATCTCTTTAACCCTATGCACAAAGATTTAATAAAACGTTACTTATTTTTATAAAATCATTTTTGTGATGTTTGAAAACGATTTTTCCTTTAGCCTTCTCGTTAAATAGGAATCGACATTCATTAGCATTTCTAAATTTTAGCCTCCTGGTGCTAATAACCTACTTTGATTGATTTTATAGAAATCTTCATTGTTTAACTTGAAATCAATTTTTGTCTCACAAATCAAACCAAACATTAAAATGCGTGGAGGCTATTCATGGGCATGTAAGCCATCCGAATAACCCCAACGCCCACAATCACATATTTCACTATTACGGGGCCTTAAACCCGATTTTCGACTTGATATCGTTTTAAGGCCCGACAATTACATATTTACAATAAAAGGTACATCGGTCCTTATTACATACACCCAAAAATGTCCATCATCGGATTTGGACCACGGGGTCGCGTTCCTAGGCTCACATCCAAAATTGCTACATTACTATAACGAGCTAAAAATCATCAAATGGATATCATCGGGACTTTAGGAAGAATTTTGTTCCATTTGGAACCTTCACTAATAGTCCTCCATCCATGGATTCACCATAATATACAAGGAAAACTACATTTGATATAACCCAAATGACCAAAAGTTTAACAAAATGATATAACAAAAATGCTGTAAAAGAGGGATTTTCACCTTGCAAATGACACCACAATTCGTATAAACTTGTATATTAATTAGAGTAGAGAAAGTATATGATACGATCTAACAATAGGGATATAAATCCTCACTTTTTTCTCTCTTTTTTCTCTTTTTTCGCTGTTGCTGCTGCTTGCTGTTTCTTCTTCCTCTCTCCGCCTGCTCACCTCCTGTATGCTGAATGAAGGATGAGCTGAAATAGGCTGGCCAAAGCTAGCCGCCAACCCTCCACTCAGCTGATTTTCGGTTTCCGTGTTTCGAGTTCTGTGTTTTCAAAAGGCGCACTCATTGGCCGCAGATCAATCCGCGGCTGGCTGGCTTGACTTTCACGATTTTCGTGCCACGCCTCGATTCTCGTGTTGTGACGTCGGTTTTCGCCGACAGGCTTGTATTTTGCAGTCCGGGAATTACTAGGAGACGTGCCACATCATTCGGGAATGCTCATTTCGGACGGCCTTGTTGTCACGTCGGTTTTGGTTTGCAAATCGTCGCGGTGGCGTCGAGTGCTCGTACTTGTCCATCCCTTGCTCTCGCAGGCCGGTTCATTTGCCGAATTTGCCCTCCTGTCAGGGTTAGCATACGAAGTGCAAAATTTGGGTGTCTACAGCCCAGCTGTCGACGCCGGGAGGAATCGCCTCTGTGGTGATTGTTACCCTTTCTAATTTTAGCCTTTTCATTAGGTGATTTTGGGGAAAAGGTCGGCATAAATGTCGACGGGGTTTTGAAAGATCATTTTTTATGATGAGCCAATTAACCAGAGTCGCCAGTTGGTATATTTGAAATGGATGTACCAACTCATCCGAGTGTCGTTTTCGTAAATCGCTGGCTCATATGTGACTCCGAATTAATTGGTCTGCGAACCGAGATTCATAGAGTTCGGGGGCTTGCTTAAGTGAAGGGAAGGTGTTAGGCACCCCCCGACTTCCGTGAAACACGGTTACCGCAATCTTGATGCTTTTTCTATCCTTTAATTCTTGAATGTGTGTGTGTATGTGCGTGTGTGTGTGTGTGCCTATGTGAATGTCGTGGTGAGTTTGCATGAAGAAACCATTTGGGTTTTGATGAAAAGTCGCGCCTTCTTTTGAGAATGCTTTAAAATGTCATTCGGCTTATATGAGAAAGCTTTATGAGAAAGGTTTGATTTTAATTGTCAAAAACTTATGAGATTTTCATTAGGTGTCGTTTTGGCAAAAACAAGAGTTTTCTAAACCTTCGTCAAAATAGGAATCGAGATCTATACGTTGCTTTCGTAAATAGCATGATGGGCAACTTCTAGGATCTCTTTAACCCTATGCACAAAGATTTAATAAAACGTTACTTATTTTTATAAAATCATTTTTGTGATGTTTGAAAACGATTTTTCCTGTAGCCTTCTCGTTAAATAGGAATCGACATTCATTAGCATTTCTAAATTTTAGCCTCCTGGTGCTAATAACCTACTTTGATTAATTTTATAGAAATCTTCATCGTTTAACTTGAAATCAATTTTTGTGTCACAAATCAAACCAAACATTAAAACGCGTGGAGGCTATTCATGGGCATGTAAGCCATCCGAATAACCCCAACGCCCACAATCACATATTTCACTATTACGGGGCCTTAAACCCGATTTTCGACTTGATATCGTTTTAAGGCCCGACAATTACATATTTACAATAAAAGGTACATCGGCCCTTATTACATACACCCAAAAATGTCCATCATCGGATTTGGACCACGGGGTCGCGTTCCTAGGCTCACATCCAAAATTGCTACATTACTATAACGAGCTAAAAATCATCAAATGGATATCATCGGGCCTTTAGGAAGAATTTCGTTCCATTTGGAACCTTCACTAATAGTCCTCCATCCATGGATTCACCATAATATACAAGGAAAACTACATTTGATATAACCCAAATGACCAAAAGTTTAACAAAATGATATAACAAAAATGCTGTAAAAGAGGGATTTTCACCTTGCAAATGACACCACAATTCGTATAAACTCGTATATTAATTAGAGTAGAGAAAATATATGATACGATCTAACAATAGGGATATAAATCCTCATTTTTTTCTCTCTTTTTTTCTCTTTTTTCGCTGCTGCTGCTGCTGCTGCTTGCTGTTTCTTCTTCCTCTCTCCGACTGCTCACCTCCTGTATGCTGAATGAAGGATGAGCTGAAATAGGCTGGCCAAAGCTAGCCGCAGATTGATCTGCGGCTGGCTGGCCGCCAACCCTCCACTCAGCTGATTTTCGATTTCCGTGTTTCGAGTTCCGTGTTTTCAAAAGGCACACTCATTGGCCGCAGATCAATCCGCGGTTGGCTGGCTTGACTATCTCGGTTTTCGTGCCACGCCTCGATTCTCGTGTTGTGACGTCGGTTTTCGCCGACAGGCTTGTATATTGCAGTCCGGGAATCACTGGGAGACGTGCCACATCATTCGGGAATGCTCATTTCGGACGGCCTTGTTGTCACGTCGGTTTTGGTTTGTAAATCGTCGCGGTGGCGTCGAGTGCTCGTACTTGTCCATCCCTTGCTCTCGCAGGCCGGTTCATTTGCCGAATTTGCCCTCCTGTCACGGTTAGCATACGAAGTGCAAAATTTGGGTGTCTACAGCCCAGCTGTCGACGCCGGGAGGAATCGCCTCTGTGGTGATTGTTACCCTTTCCAATTTTAGCCTTTTCATTAGGTGATTTTGGGGAAAAGGTCGGCATAAATGTCGACGGGGTTTTGAAAGATCATTTTTTATGATGATCCAATTAACCAGAGTCGCCAGTTGGTATATTTGAAATGGATGTACCAACTCATCCGAGTGTCATTTTCGTAAATCGCTGGCTCATATGTGACTCCGAATTAATTGGTCTGCGAACCGAGATTCATAGAGTTCGGGGGCTTGCTTAAGCGAAGGGAAGGTGTTAGGCACCCCCCGACTTCCGTGAAACACGGTTACCGCAATCTTGATGCTTTTTCTATCCTTTAATTCTTGAATGTGTGTGTGTATGTGCGTGTGTGTGTGTGCCTATGTGAATGTCGTGGTGAGTTTGCATGAAGAAACCATTTGGGTTTTGATGAAAAGTCGCGCCTTCTTTTGAGAATGCTTTAGAATGTCATTCGGCTTATATGAGAAAGCTTTATGAGAAATGTTTGATTTTAATTGTCAAAAACTTATGAGATTTTCATTAGGTGTCGTTTTGGCAAAAACAAGAGTTTTCTAGACCTTCGTCAAAATAGGAATCGATATCTATACGTTGCTTTCGTAAATAGCATGATGGGCAACTTCTAGGATCTCTTTAACCCTATGCACAAAGATTTAATAAAACGTTACTTATTTTTATAAAATCATTTTTGTGATGTTTGAAAACGATTTTTCCTGTAGCCTTCTCGTTAAATAGGAATCGACATTCATTAGCATTTCTAAATTTTAGCCTCCTGGTGCTAATAACCTACTTTGATTGATTTTATAGAAATCTTCATCGTTTAACTTGAAATCAATATTTGTGTCACAAATCAAACCAAACATTAAAACGCGTGGAGGCTATTTATGGGCATGTAAGCCATCCGAATAACCCCAACGCCCACAATCACATATTTCACTATTACGGGGCCTTAAACCCGATTTTCGACTTGATATCGTTTTAAGGCCCGACAATTACATATTTACAATAAAAGGTACATCGGCCCTTATTACATACACCCAAAAATGTCCATCATCGGATTTGGACCACGGGGTCGCGTTCCTAGGCTCACATCCAAAATTGCTACATTACTATAACGAGCTAAAAATCATCAAATGGATATCATCGGGCCTTTAGGAAGAATTTCGTTCCATTTGGAACCTTCACTAATAGTCCTCCATCCATGGATTCACCATAATATACAAGGAAAACTACATTTGATATAACCCAAATGACCAAAAGTTTAACAAAATGATATAACAAAAATGCTGTAAAAGAGGGATTTTCACCTTGCAAATGACACCACAATTCGTATAAACTCGTATATTAATTAGAGTAGAGAAAGTATATGATACGATCTAACAATAGGGATATAAATCCTCATTTTTTTCTCTCTTTTTTTCTCTTTTTTCGCTGCTGCTGCTGCTTGCTGTTTCTTCTTCCTCTCTCCGACTGCTCACCTCCTGTATGCTGAATGAAGGATGAGCTGAAATAGGCTGGCCAAAGCCAGCCGCAGATGGATCTGCGGCAGGCCGCAGATTGATTTGCGGCTGGCTGGCCGCCAACCCTCCACTCAGCTGATTTTCGATTTCCGTGTTTCGAGTTCCGTATTTTCAAAAGGCGCACTCATTGGCCGCAGATCAATCTATGGCTGGCCGGCTTGACTTTCTCGGTTTTCGTGTCACGCCTCGATTCTCGTGTTGTGACGTCGGTTTTCGCCGACAGGCTTGTATTTTGCAGTCCGGGAATCACTGGGAGACGTGCCACATCATTCGGGAATGCTCATTTCGGACGGCCTTGTTGTCACGTCGATTTTGGTTTGCAAATCGTCGCGGTGGTGTCGAGTGCTCGTACTTGTCCATCCCTTGCTCTCGCAGGCCGGTTCATTTGCCGAATTTGCCCTCCTGTCAGGGTTAACATACGAAGTGCAAAATTTGGGTGTCTATAAGTATGCTGATCAACATTGACAAAAGAGAGAGTTTGACGTCGAAAATTATGTGTTCTTCAAAGTATCTTCTTGTAAGGGAAAAATACGATTTGGTAAGAAGGAAAAATTGAGTCCAAGATTTATAGGACCTTTTGAGATACTAAGGAGGGTGGGAGAGGTAGTGTACGAGGTAGCTTTACCTCCTGAATTGGAACACATACATAATGTATTTCATATATTTGTATTACGCCCCCTATAAGCCTACTATAAACATGTTATAGATTATGAACCTATACAGATCGAGAAGGATTTGAGCTACGAGGAAGTTTCTCTGTAGATCGTGGATAGAAAATAGCAGGTATTGAGGAACAAGGTAATACCTTTGGTGAAGGTAATTTGGAAGAACTAGCGACAAGAAAAAGCTACTTAAAAACTTGAAGAAAAGATGAACCAAAATTATCCCTATCTGTTTGAATAATTATAATGGCGATTCCGAGGACGGAATCTCTATAGGGGGGAGAATATAATATTCAAGACGTTCAATCAGTATAAACAAAATTTATAAATGTAAATTTAAATTTCAATGAGATAAATTTGAATTTTTATCGCAAACCAAGAATAATTATATATATAAAAAAATTAAATAAATAAAATATATGTATAAAATTAAAATCAACTTAAAAGCAAAGTCAAACTTTAAAAGCTTGACTAAGTACCCTGGTAACATATATATATATATAAAAGCAAATGATTTCATCACCTGGATAAGAAAGTAAGGCGGCAGCATGTGATAAGGATTAGGAGATAGATATTTTTTTAGAAGTATCAAGAGGCTTGGGGAAAGTAACCAAGATATACTTATATATACATATAAGCCTCCTGCGAACACTTAAAGAAGAAAAAAGAGAGGCGTCAGAAACTTAAGAAGAAATAAAAGAGAGAAAAGTGAGAAGTAAGACAGAAAAGAGAGATGGAGGTCATGGCTGAGTATTAGGAGGAGAAGAAAGAGAGAAAAAAAAGGAAAATGAAGAGAAAGTAAGAAAAAAAAAAATAAGGTATGTTTTTAGTTATTCTTTTTATTTTTGTACATGTTGTATGTTTATGTAATTTTTATATATGAAGTTTATATATCCCTCACAACATAGAAAAAATAATGTATGATGTGTTAATGTAGCGAAAAATATGCATAAGAACACAAAATTTTAGCGAAAATAGGAAAAAACCCCTAAAAAATAAAAACAAGAAATCCTAGTTTGAGCGTTTTAAATTACAAAATAAGGAAGAAAAATAAAATAAATAAATGTTTAATGTGAAAATGGATATTTAAAAATGTAAGAAAATATCCAAATTGGAGAAGCTGAGAAAAATATAAAATACATTTTTCTGAGTAAATAAGTTAAATAAAATTTGTAAAACCTAGTTAAGGGTAAAAATATAATTTAACGAATTAAAGCACAAAAATAGTATAAAGTGATAATTAAACTATGATTATTATACTCGATAAATTTTAAATTAAGAATTTGGGTAATTATTGACTAAGAATAAAATTTTTAAAAATGAAAAAATGATAAATTAATATTTTTGACCTTCATGAATAATGTAGGTCAATTGCGAAAAAGATTTATTGAGTTGAAAAAAATAGTCCACAAAAAACAGGCAAGTTCCCTAACTTGTATAAGCTTATTATTATGTACAAGTTCCTTAATTTATGAGAATTTCCTAAATTGCAAGTTCCGTGATCTATTGCAAGTTCTTAAACCTTTAACATCTTTTTGTTTCTAGTAAAATTTTCCTGAGTTATGAATTTCGTTCAAGTTAATTGCTAACATGCAATACTAAATTCCAAAATATATTTGCAAGATTTGTTGAACTCTAAATTCTTTTAAATGCCCTTGATTTATTTGTAATAAAGAGAAAGTCATTGTTTCGGCTTAATTTATATTATTTATTTTCCAAACCAAATTGTTTTGGGGCAGAATCTTAGACTGAGTTGAACTACCCTATTTTATATAGGGGATATTATTGTCGAAAAAATATGACTTGTGGAGATACTGTTGTGCATAACATAGGATACGATAGGCTGGTCTCCTAAAGTGCCTACAGAGAGTTTTTTTAGTCTTTATGACTGATAAACACAAATGGAGAGTCAACGATTTTTATAACTGTGTGACACTTACGTTCTTGATCCTTATGACCACTTAGCTTAAAAAAGAAAAGTTATTTGATGCTCGTTAATTTACACCTACTCATTATTGTATTATTCATTATTCTCATTCATTATCTTGATTTAATTCACATTCATTTATTTGATTTCCTTATAATTCAGTTCTCGATATTTTATATACTTGTTGAGCAATCTTGTTGCTCACCCTTACAACATATATATTCTTTGCATAAAGAGACGAAATAACAGAAGTGTCCTAGTCCAAAAGCAAGGTAAAGGAAAAAGTAAAAGAAGAAATGAATTGCTGATAAATCATGTCTCGTATAAATGTAAATTTAAAGAATGTATGTAGATAATAATAGATAAGGACATGAGTTCTATTTTTGTACTTGATGTAAGTTATGTAACCAACTAGTGAATAAATAATATAACTAGCTAGTAGGTTTTGAGTGGAGTAATGTATAGTGACCACCATGTCTGTAGTAGCGAGTACCTAGATATGGGGGCGTCACAATGGTTATTCTAGGAGTCGATGCCTTTTGTGTTTGGCTTGACTCATTTATTAAAGTTATTCTTTGTGAAACTATTTAATTGCGAATATTGAAATGTTATTCCGAATTGGAAATTTATTGCACAAAAATATTGTTGCTCCAAACCAAGTTGTCTTGGGCAGATTCCTTAAGTTTTGAACTAAGAATGAACAACCCTACAATATAGGGGAATTGGTTATGAATATCGGCGTGCCGACAAAATACTGTTGAATTACGATGTTAAAATTGTTAGAAATACACTATTGAATTACGGTGTTAAAACTGTTAGAAATACACTGTTGAATTACGGTGTAAAGATGATGTCCACACTGTTAAACTACGGTGTGAGAATAATGTTACATGTAACGAAAGAGTACCAATGAACTGATCACCCATAGTACATTTAAGAGGGTTCTTGGTCTTTATGACTATGAAACACTCTAGAAAGAGTTCTCGGTTTCCATAGCCTTTCAGCCACCTCATGAATACTGATGTTGTTAGAAGTATTGAAATTCTAAATATTTAAATTCCTTTGAAGCAAAATTTTATTCTCTTATGATGAGATAAATATGTGAAAAACCTTTCATTCATATTCTTTACAGTCGTAAATTTGAGCCTTTATAGGGTTTTGCTGATGTATAATGGCAAAGATATCGTATGTTATATCCTTACACACTCTTGAATCAGAAGTTATAAAATCTTCAGTAATATTGGTCGTTATACAGTAACTTGATAAAAAGTTTTTGTTCGGATTTTAGAACTAGTTGAGCTATTTGCGCTCACTCTTGCATTGACGAAGACGGCCAAAAGGTCGAACAATAAGAACAAAGGAAAAAGGTGTCCTAAAATATGTGGACGTGCGGAGAATGTAATGGAATAAGATATGTTATATTTATGCAACCTCGTTTGTAATAAGGAATGATGTTTTATTATGTACATGAGTTATGTAATTAAGTTATGTATTACAACTTCTGTAAAGGGACAACAAATTGGGATATGTAATCTCTTGATGCATATTATGTTGTAAGTTAAACCTAATTGTTGTATATATAACAGGTTGGAATGAAATGTTAAGTTTAAAACTTGGAAAATGTATGAGTCATAGTTATTGTTTGGTGATGAGACAGTTTATAACTGTGATTATGGACAAGTGTGAATTATTAGGTGAGTTAATGCTTGTATTAAAAGCACCAAATAGTGACCACCAAATAATTAGTTGTAGCAAGTACAGGATTTTGGGACGTCACAATTAAAATACTTCTAAATACAATTTACATTAACAATAATAACTTAATTAATATATTTCATGATCATTAACGTTAAACAATAATTAATATATTTCTGCCAAATTTTTATATCTAGTCATAACCTTAACTTAAATCATGACCGTTCTAAGTTAAAATCCATGACCAATCACCAAATTTATAATTCATACACATTCAAAGATATTCACAAAACTTGCATAAGCATTCCATTAACCAGTAAAATAATGAAATTCCCAAAATTACCCATAAACACAATTGATCAAATTAAAAAAATAACCCTAGCTACAAATATATAGAGAGAGGAGTGAAATTACATTGGCTTTGGGGATGGCTTCGGTCTCTTCGTGCAAGAAATCTTTGATTTGTTGAACCTGAAGCTCTATAGCCTTTAATACGGGGTCAATGGCCGATAGATCGAAAATGATGTTGGCTGATAAATTACACAATCGCGGCAACAAGATTCTATCTACTCCAATTCGTCTGCCTCCTGCCCCTGTCCCCTGCACCTCTCCCTTCTCTCTCTTCATTATGAAGTCTCTCATGCATATTTTTTTAATATTTTTTAGAATGGGATTGTTGATTTTATACTCAGATTTATCTATGAAAATTTTAAATATTATGTTGTGATTATGAAGTTTGAGATAAGATTGGAGTTTCGAAAATAAAGTGGTGCTTGATTGATGATGGTAATGGAGGAGTTGATGATGGTAATGGTGTTGGTGATGTTGGTGGTAGTGGTGCGACAATGGTGGGCGGTGGTGGTGATAAGGGGCGATGGTTGTGGTGGTGATTTTTTTTTTATTATTTGTTTTACATTATTAAGTCTTTAAATTACTTATTACAGAAATAATTCCTTAAATTATTATTTTTATTGTTTAATGAAGTCAAATAATTTGATGAAACCTAGTGTAATAGAAGTGTATTTAGTCTTTATTTAAAAGTTGAAGTGCTAAAATGATGTAACTATCATGCTTATTTCAGTTTTTAACCTTTTCTTTTATTTCTCAACCTAATATTGATTTGCAAATATGCAAGTGTTTTAATATTATGGTGGTTTGGCAAATCCAAATCAAGATAATTTTGCAAAACAACTTGCAATGGAGAAGTCATCGAGCGATGAAGATAAGACCCATATCCTCTAGCATTTCTCTATCAGAAATCTTAATTCATCGCATATCAAGCGCGCCAATCTGACTAGAACAAGCTATGCATATGTTCGATAAACTCATTGTCTAATATTTTAAAAAACCCCTAACAAACTGCAGGATGAATTAACAACGAAAGTCTCGTCAAACAAAATAAAGTAAATATACAATAGATTTTATCTTTGCATGAAAAACTTATTAAAGAATTACGTTATCAAAATGACTTCAAGAACCACCGGTAGATGTCCTCGTCAGGCCCTAACATATAGCCACATGCGGCACATTCCCTGTCTATTGTCAATAAAACCAAACGGTTAAGGGCGGAGCTAGGATTTTTTTTCCTAAGTGGGCTACTGTGCGGTAAAAAAATTGTGATCTTATAAATAATTTGACGGGGGTTCGGGTGTTGCGCCCTCGAGCCAAATTTTTTAGATAATTTTATATTTTTCAGCCGGTTGCATATGTAAATTTTTTAGATAATTTTACAATATTGTTAATATTACAAGTAATAACATTATATTATATTATATATATAATATATATATATATATATATGTATATACTCCTTGTTGACCCCTAATATTCCTTTATAATCACAAATTTATTACATATTTTCCCTTATTAATCTGCCCCTTAAATTTATTAAGTTACATATTTTCCTCTACTTTATACTTATTAAAAAAAATAGGGCGGACTATAGCCCATCCCAACCCAAGCGTGGCTCCGCCACTGCAAACGGTGGTACTATTAGCAATAATTTAGGACCTATAACCATATTAAATCAACCTTAAATCATTAGGGTGTTACATGGCCAATCTCCTCTAGTACAGAAGAAGAATTTATGAGTAGTCCCTGTAAAATTAGAGGAGGATCACGCTCTTATTCTTTGAAACTAAATCCACATATCTTCCTCGATTTGCCACAAACTGGAAATAAGCAACTTTTACACTACTGGGTTGGCACCTTGTTAATTATTGGATATACCCAATAAAAATAGTAGCATATGCTAAGACAATTCCTGCATAGCTGCCCTTTATCATAGATGGTGTCATGGTCCAGTTATTTAACTATCAGTACTTGGCTAAAATATAAGGTCCTCCAGTGAAGACCAAATCCATCCTCATGATCACCTTTTTGCTTTTCCGATTTTTATGCTTTTTATAAAAATACGCGTGTCAGATAAAATGTTTGCATGATAAGATTTCATGTGTTGTTGCTTTCATGTATAGATTCTTTGGTTTGCGAAACTTAATGAAATGACATTGTTCACATAACATTATGTTGTAACACTCTAGCTCCCTCAAAAGCTGAGAACAAAATTAGTCTGGTAAGGACTAAACTTTAAAATATTTATTCTTCAAAATTAATATTTGATATTTTACCATTTGCACTAATGATTTTTCTTTTTTTTTTTCGACATTTCAACATTTTATCTATCAAAATTAAGTCACATGCATTAAGTGTAAAACACACAAACACATCTTTTCCCATATATAATAGCACGCCACTAATATGTAAGTCAAGATTATTGAAAATTTCGGTGCAAATTTAAAGTTCAGTTTTACGTGCAAATTGAAAGTTCAGTTTTTGCCACCCATTGTTCTTAAAGCTCAGTGCAAATTTGAAGTTCAGTTTTACGTGCAAATTTGAGTGGAAAGATTATTGATTTTGACATAGAAATTTGATATGTCAAATTAAATCAAGCGGCAAGTAGGAGAGAAAGACATGCAGACAAGGGTTTTAAGCTGTTGAAATTGGTGGCAAATAAGGTAAGTAAACTTGTTTTGGTATTACGTTTGGAGAAACAAAACACAACCTCATGAATTTCTTGAGTTGTGTTTTGGCCTATAAACGCTGCCCAAATGCTAGGCTACTGCATTTTTGGCTGCCGTGTACCGCTATGATTTGTTGAACAATCTTGGAACTGCGTTCGGAGACCAAACACTGCGTTTGCATAACAACTGAGCAAGCACATTGTGTAAATAAAAATGTCAAGTTTGACTTTTCAAAATGAATTCAAAATATTTATAAATTCAAAACTAATGTAAATTATTTAACTTTAAAAACAATAATCTTATAATTCGTAGTTCTTTTTAGATAATTTATAATTTTTATAATTGTTATATATAAAATTAAATAAATTTATTTCAATTATCAAACAGGAATATCTCAAATTGACTTAAAAAAACAAAATTTAAAATTTTTTGTACTACTTTATTTACGTCATGTACTAAATGTACTTTCTGTACTTCATATTCAAATGAAAAGTAAATTAACAGCATGAATAAGCAAAAGAAGTTCAGCTTACTTTATTCGATAACATATTTCTTTAATAAGTTTTACGTGCAAATTTGAGTGGCAAATTTAAAGTTCTTATGTTTATACTCCAATCCATTGTATGAAAACGTGGACATTAATTCCCATGTAAAGAATGATTTGATACCACTAATTAAAGTTGAACCTAGTTGGTTAAGCAGTATATTTTTACTTCATCGAGTATAAGTCTAATAATGTAACATGCAAATGCATGCATTTCAGCCATCTGAATCGGATTTATGCTTTAACATGTTTAAAGTCCACGTAAACTCCAGGAATATGCATAAATTTATGCCTAGACAAATGCAGAGTCCTAAATTCAACTGATGGCAAGCAATGAGCACATACCATCGGCTCTTCGGAATATGCTCCTTTCTCGATCTCTTTCCCAGCTCTCAATCACTATTTTTCACATCTTTTCATTTTTAGGCCAACTGTATACATATCGATCAACTAGCAGAAAAAGTAGTCACTTACTAAAGATTCTTCTCGTTCTTTTTTTATATCCAACTATTTATAACTTATAATTGTGGCTCTTTGGAGAACCTAGGGCCAGTGCTACATTGTTGTTTTAGGTTAATTCAAGGAACAATGACAAAAAATAAAAAATAAAATAAAATAATGGCAAAACTAACCTCAACTAAACTTGCTAATTTGTAAAACTACCCAAAAAATAAGAAACTAATGCTACGTTTGGACTGACGGAATAAAATTAGTGAAAGGAATATAATAGAGAATGGGTTCAATATCTTGTTCTTGACTGGTATGAGTCATTACATACTCTTGGCATGAATAATTAAGAAATGTCCATTCTATTTTAATCTAATAATCAAACACACTTCTGTTTCATTATATAAGAATGAGTTATTTTATTTCCATCTTCACTTCTGCAATCAAAATTTAGCATAAAGTTTGATGTTTTATGTAAAATGGTGCACCGCGTATTTCCTCGGACTTTTGAAAAGTAAATGTGCCCAGAATATCCTATTTGTTTGTAAAACACCAAACTTTTTCTAGTGCCCTAGCTAGCTTATAAATAGATTTCAATCCCTGAAACTATTCATCAAGTATTTACACAGTAAGAAGTAAGTTGAAGTGTATGGATGCATTACTGGGCAATTACTCTATTGGCAGAAGGCCACTTAGACTGCTAAATTGTGAATAATATCACACGGCAGGCTAGTGATTAGCTCACTGCCAAGGGAGATTTGCCCCGCAATTCAGCTCTACAAATTATCGTAAAACCATCTTCTAATCAGTCAAGCCAAGGTAATTAACCTCCTTTACACTCCCCTAGTTCTAATATATTAGGGTTCTATGAGAATCACTCTATATATTTTTTCCAATACTAGCTAGGTTTATAATGGACACATGCACCAACAACATTAGGGTTCTATATAAATAGATCTATAAATTTTACTAACTTCGTGTGTGTAAAAATATATATACATACACATAATACTCCATAATTTGCCCTTTGAGGAGAGTCTTATTTCTTTGGTTGACACTTTTTTCTTTTAATACAACAAGATCTGCTATGATTTGTATCAGGTTTTGTAGATCTTATGGTTCTCATGGTTTTGAAAGGAGACGTGTAACATAAAAAGTGGAATTCTTAACAATAAAAAGTTCTGGAATGTGAAATTTTATTATGGTGCAGAGCCTAGGACGTAATATTGTGACCTTGATTAAAATAGGTGAGCTGAAACCTTTGAGTTTGAAGCAATGTCTTCTTCCATATATTCAATAATGATGGGAACATTATTTCGAAGAAGTTCATCATTGTTGCTGCTTGAGTCTAAGGATCAATACTTCTATTTTTATTTTTATTTCTTTTATTTATTTTAATAAGCAAATGTAAGTTTCATTAAAAACGAAACAGTACATAGTTTAATCCATGAGGGACAGATTAAAACAAAGTACATCGTCCATCAATACTTCTATTTGATTCATTCATTGACAATCAGTTTGGAGATTCAGTATGAAGTAAAATCATTGGTATTCCCGGCTTTATGTGTATAAAGCCAAATAGTGTTTGAAGTTATGATATTATGTCCATGTATCATGCTTTTGTGTATGCTTTGGTTTATGTTCTTGTATCATGCTTTGGTATTTCTTGGTTTTTATTTTTTAATGTACTCTGGAATTTTGTTGTGGCTTAATCTAAAAAGGTAAATGATGCTAAAAACTAACGTACTTACATATATTTTCTTTTTTAAGCAACAAAGTATAAATTTTTTTAGTTAAACATCAAAAGCAAGAAAGATAATTTATTTTCATCATTTTTTTAACAGACGTCAATTGACTAAGTATGACCGTCTATTTTTACTAAGTTGGATTTTTAATTCATTTTTAAGCCACTAAAAATAAAGTGGATAATCTGACTTGGAATTCTACTCAAGAGGGAAAATCTTATGTGAACAACTTAGTGAGTTAATTCATTGAGCTAACTCTTTCTTCCACAAATTCAAAAAATTGATTTCCCCTTAATCTCCAAAAACTTGTCAAAACATGAACGTATCATCTAATAACTGTTCATAGATCTCCATGATCATCACATTTACCATTGCAGCCTCTACCATAACCTTCAACCGCCGCCTACAATCACACATCATCACCTTCATGTAGAATCAATACACTATAGATCCCCACCACCACCATTAGTACAACCCCAAACCATGTCATTACCACCATTGATCTACCACCATCGGTCTACTATCATCACTATCAACTAACATTGCAAAGTTACCAAACAAAGAAAACACAGCAAACCCATAAAATAAACACTAAAAATTTGGTTGAATCTCTGTTCTGATCAAGATCTAATGTATAATTAGCTAGATCTGAGAATTGGTTGAGGAGAAATTGGAGGAGATTCCCAATCTCCCAACCCAAGGATTTGACGAATTTTAATCCTTTGTTCGCCGCCTTCCCGAGTTTAAGTTTTGGTATATGCCCAATTCTAGTTGACTACTGTTTCGATTTCCGATCTATATTAGTTTTATTTTGTGCATTCTTCTTCTCGTACATAGACTCTAGTGTAGTCCATAGAGTATGAGTATCTGTCTCTTGTGAAACATGATGGAATACACTTTGATCAATTCACTGCCGGATGTGACCAATAGTCTTCCTATTCATTTTCTTCCAATGATTTATCCCCGGGCTTTTTTCCCTCAAGCTCCTTGCAATAAAGGATATTCTCCATTCTGAGCTTCCAGATCGAAAAATTTGAAGAGGTCAATTTAATCATGGCTCCACCTGATTCTTTCATAAGATTTTATCAAAAAACAGCTGAACAAATAACCTTAGCTCTTTAAACGGATTGTACCAGTTGGTCAGGTAAGTGTAAGTCGGGCGAGAGTCTCTCCGTGCTTTTACAACGGTGACTAATTAAGTAACCACCGTTCTTAAAGGCCTTGCCTTTTGAAACGCTTTCCTAGACACCAACGGCGTGAACCAAAAGCTCTTGATACCACTTGTTGGGAAAAATCACCTCTCAAATATTATTGTCTTTGATAAATTGAATGGCAAAAAAATGAGTACATGCCAAATTGATTAAATTTGCAGTTTCACCAAAATAATAATCACTGCAGGAAATAATGAGTAGAAATAACCAAGCACGAGACACCAAGATTTTTAACGTGGAAAACCCTCTATAACTAAGAGGTAAAAAACATGGGACGATCTCCGAAAAATCCACTAGAATAAACTGAGAGAATACAAACCTTAACTCATTATCTGGTTGTTATCGGTACTAAAATTATAATTATGGAGGGAATTTCAAATTTTACATAAGATTCAAGGCACCATTCATGATTTGGTTTATGTTGATGGGCTGAACTTTTGAGTTCGCTCAAAGGAAGCTTTGTAAATTTATGGTTGATTGGGACTGAATGGCATAAAATGTTATATTGGGATATTCTTGGCTTTACATTCAATTTCAAATTTAAATCTTGGGTTTTTTCTTGAGCTACCTCTATCTCTATTAATGGATGGCACAAATTGATTTTCGAAGGAATTTTGTCCTGATTTTTGGTTAGTGTTTCTCAAATTGATGCATTTTTGGTGTTGTCTTATAAGCCTTAATGTTGGATGGAGATGGTTCATTGGCTTGGAGACTGATTTTAGGAAGTCTTTTCTGGGAGTCATGGGATTCGTCAATATACGAAGGGAGTTCTTGGCATTGTTACCATGTTGTTAATTGGGTTTTTGCGTGTTGGGATATTCAGCAATTGGTGTTCTCTTGTTGTTGAGATATTATTGAATAAAGAATTTATGTTGCATTTCTTTGTGACCCTATCCAATTTTTTAGATTTGCACTTGAATATAGTTTGGGTATTTTAATAAATTTTATTTTTATCGATCAAAAAAAAACATTGCATATCGAGCGTGCCAATCTTATGATCACTACTACATATGCACATGTTCTATAGAATCATTACCGATTTAAAGAAACACTAACAAACTGCAAGATGAATTAACAATGAAAGTCTTAGCAAAAAACATAAAATAATGAAATAAAATTAACAATGGATTTTATTTTTGAGAAAACTTAAAGAATTATGTAATTGAAATGACTTCAGGAACTACTGGTAGACATCCTCATAAGGCTTACCACATAACGATATACAGCCCAGCATTAGAGTGATGGGGTACTTGGATGTTATAATCTCCACTACGTAAACCCCACGTTCTCGTTAGGCCCAAAAACCCCACGTCCTTGTTAAGCCCGAATATAGAGTCACATAGTGTATAATCTTTGCCTTTCTAGTTATTATGGGATAATACGACTTCTTTTTTTTTATATATTTTTTTTGGCTAATTTAGACTGAATTTAAACATACTCATACACTCCATTTTGGCATGTCAAGGTTCGATCCCTCAATCTCATGGTTACCATGAGTTGAGTAGTATCACTCGGGTCAAAGGCCTTCGATGGAATAGTACCACTTTTGACCCATCTTATATTTATTGTGAAAAAATATCAATTGACGTAATTGTTTAAAACCTTATTTAAATATTAAATTAATTAGCTCACATATTCTAATTAAGATTAGGGTGCTAAATGGTCAATCTCCTTTAGTAAAGAAGAAGAATCGACGTGCATGGTCCCTCACAAAGTAAAAGAGGATCACGCTCTTATTCCTTGAACCTAAATCCACATATCGTCCTCGATTTGCCCCATAAGCTACTTTAACATGGTTGGCATCTTGTTATTGAATATACCGAATAAATAGTAGCATATGCTGAGACCATTCCTGCAGAGCTTCCGTTTATCATATATGGTGTCATGGTCCAGTTATTTAACTATCAGTCCTTGGCTAAAATAAAGAGTAAAATACTGTGATATACTTGCTAGACAATTATAATAATATTTATTATTTTTTAATTTTTTAAATAACAGTTAATACCTTTATAAATTTTTAAGATTGACCAAAAAGATAAAATTTCATATTTACCCTTGTATGTTATTAAATTATAATTCATGAATAATATATATAGTTTCAATGACAAAATTATTATATTTTAATACAATACATTTTAATTATAGTTTTGTCTGTAATTATGATCATTTTCATTCAAATTATTGGTAGCTTATAAAAAAAATTAATGTAGTTAACACATATTTTGGGTAAATAAAACAACCATTATTTGATTTTTCAGTTACATATTATGATTTTCATATGTTCAATTTTATTTTGAGTATATGTCAAAATTTGGGATATTTATGATTTTAATTACATTTTTTGGTATATAATTGGTGTTGTGTTTAATGGCAATGTTGAAATAAAGAAAATATAATAATATTTATTACTACCTCTATCTTGTAAAAAAACAAATCTGTTTTAATAATCTTCTTTTCTTTTTTTGAGTAACAAAATTTATCAGTTTTACTATAATAAATGTGCCTAAGTATGACATATGTTTAGTTTTTTTAATACTTTTTAAGATGAATAATAAGTTTCGTTCTGTATTTGTAATAAGTTTTGTCTAAATTTGTTTTATATAAAAGTTTAATATTTGTGAAAAATATTTATTTATTTTTTTGTTAATTTGCACTTTTTAACTGTATTAAGATGTTATCATTTATTTTTTTTTAAAAAATTGTGTATGGATGTATGTTATGTAAATTTTAATCTTTGAGGAATTTAATCAGCAAAAAGTGTGTGATTTTATTTTCTAGATAAAATGAATATTTGTTACTTTTATGTTATTTAATGCACAAGTCCATAATTTCATTAATCACGTCAAGTTAAATGAAAAATGAAAATATACAAATTTATATTTCGTGGATATATTAAACAATATAATTTGAAGGGTGTTTTGGACATTATATTAAAAATATTTGTGGATATTAATTGGTAAATCACACTAGGGGAATGTTAAATATTGTTGACTAGAGGAATACTTGTATGTGTCGCCCCCAAATTCGGGTACTTAAAACCCGTACTTGGTGCTACACGATACCATTCATACAAACTGCTTATAATAAAAGATAACAATAGTTATTACATCGGAGGTATCTATCCCAGGTACGAAGACCTTTAGTATCTTTATTTCATGATAGATATTATATTTATAAAACAAAAGTCTATCTATTACAACAGCCATCTTTAACTACTCATGTAGTTTTCCCTTGCTTTTGTCCTTTTCGGACCCTTCTATGCGTTCTGGCTTAGCTAAAAATATTTATATTCAAAGCAAGAATGAGCATTCAATTGCTCAGCAAGTAATAATAGTTGACAAACAACGTATATCAAGAAATAAATATTTTCTCTGAGATATGCTTTAATAGCAGAATAAATACTGTAAAGCAACTGAACAATTCTTAAACAATAGTATGGCTCGTTTATATTTTTGAAACGGCATACTGACTTCTGATACTGAGTGGTCACAAGACCATGAACTTTTATTTTCCTTTTCTTGAAAAGGTTCTATCAGAAATTCATCTGTGAACCGTCTGGTCTTACGGGCACGGTGGGTGATCAGCCCGTTATGCCCTGTATTGATCAATACTATCTAATAGAACAATATTTGTGTTCATCGCCACCGCCCCCAGGACGCAACATAAAATTTTCCAAGTTAGGGATGTTCTACTCAGTCTGAAGTCCAACCCAAAACCAAAATGGATGAACAACTTTATCAATTCTGAAAATATTTCAAGACTTAATGCGAAAGAATTGAAATAGTTAAATCTTGTGTCTAGCCGGAACAAATGGCTTAGACCTTCATTAAACTGTAAATGTATACCGAATTTCATCAAGTACACATGATCTTACTTTCATTATTTTTCGAAGCTGATTGGAATAAAATTATATAACCTTGTATTATTCATGAATAATTGCGAGACATTAGCTCAAAGTAACAAGTTTAGTAAAACTTGCTTATATGTAATCAAGTTCAGGATACTTGTTTACAGTGAACAAGGCTAGAATATTTACTCAAAGTAAGTGAACTTATTTGAAAGTAAAAGAATTTGAGATACTTGCCTTGTCCGTTGACTATTGTTATAAGGTTCAGCTATATTTGCTTTTACAGATCCTACACAATCATATTTACATGAATGCATTAGCCACGTATCATAACATATAACTTATATAGTTATATATTAAATATCCACATTGGTTACCTTACCAGCTTATGTTTTGCTTTTTGAGAACTTTTGTATTATTTTCGAATCCTTTATCCTTTTACTTATGATAATCACTTTTCACTTTATTGGACTTCGACGTGCTTTTAGTATGTAAATACGTTACAAATTCAGTTTATAACCCACTCATAATGTAATACATGAGTATTCTATACTTCTCGTACATGTACAAGGTGACTTTATAACGTATTTTATGTATTGAGTGTATAAATAAATTATAACTTCCATAATAATTTATAGTCTTAATTTTCGTGAATTAACGTGTTAGATTCTTTCGAGTTGCAATAGCATGCTAAAACAGCGCGCTTAAAGCAATTGCAGCCTCTTGCTTGGCTTAACAATCCCAAGCTTAAATGCCTATCTTTGTTAGTTTCATATTGTACTTTATTATTTCAATTATATTGAATTGTACTTATTTTATAGGTTCTATACATTCATCCGTTTGGAAATAATAAATTAACTTTATGGGCAATTATTGAATTAATCCATGAAGTTAATAAAGAGAGTTGAGTAGAGCAGTCATAGCTGCTGTTGTTTTCAATTGCTACTACTGGGCAGCAACCCCATCCCATTCTCTTGTCCCTTACTTTTTTTTACATGTTAGATGTGTGTCCTAAAGAGCCTAAGCCAAGCTGTTGTTGTGTTGCACGCTGCTGCTGTTGTGCTGCACGCTGCTACTGTATGATGCTGTGCACGCAGCTGCTGCACACTGCTGCTGCACACTGCTGCTACACGCAGCAACCCCCTTGCGACGAAGCTACTTGCAAATTTGTAACTTCTAGCTCCTTTATCGGATGGGCTTCATTTTTGACTATGGTATTCTTGATATATAAAATTATTTTTAAAAATTATTAGTCACCTTTTTCGGGCACGTTATACAGACCAAACAGCTTGTCAAAAATGGTCGCGAGTACTAACTTTTAAAGTTCTCATATTTCGTCAAAACGCATTCCAGCTTAGTTAAACACCACGAGGCTCTTAGATTATCTTAGTTTAGGACGTACGAAGCTACCTCGGGTTTCGGCTTTGCCAAATTATACATTTTTAATCAAATTAGCTCATTATGGCATTTTATCATAGCATCCTATTTGGGGACTGATTTCTATAGATTGGGGTTATGTAATCAAACCAATTTTTCCAACCTTATCGCTTCGCACAACAACAACTAAGCGCCAACATTCTATTTCAGTCCACAAGGATTCATTTATACATAACAGACTGTACATAATCAACGAATTATACCTAACTATCAAACTTTTAATTTAATTCTTTTATTTTCTTTAAACTAACCATTATACTAGGAATTCAATTACTATAATTGATTTATATGTATAAAACTGAACTTCTTACCTCCAATCTCGCTCAATTTCAAATTAATTCTTTTTTTTCTTCTTTTCTTTTAACCGAGCAAAGATGGGGTAGGATGGAACTGGAACTGAAATTGGGGATGGATGAAATAGTTTAACTGTTATAGTACAGCTTCCTTGCTCCCCAAAACTTTTTCTTGATTGTTACATAATAGGTTTGATGAGTATTACGCCTATATCTCTCCTTCATGCCAGCTCTTGCTTGTACTTACGCCCCTGGCTTAAATAGAATTCCAGCTCCTACTACTTTCCTTAAGTTCCTGACTTTGGCTATGCATATACTATATATGATATATTATACTTATTTACCATATCTAGTATATACTTATATTACAAAACATAGACAGTACATACATCTAATACATGTATATCAACATACCACACATATATATGTGATATATACTTAATACATACGTATCATATATTACATTACACAATTTTAATACCTTCCGCATTTATCGCGTTATGCATACTTATACTTCTTACCAATATAAAATACATAAACAAATATAATGAATATACCAAAAAAATTTTCCATAAAAATGGAAGTTAGTTATTAAATAAAAATATTTTATTTAATAAATAAATTTATCATATTAAACTAATTTATTTACCATAAATTATTTTAATATCCACACAACTACATCCATCACATTATAATTTGCTTCCATAAATTATTTACGTAATAAATATATTTTTAATATATTTATCACATTACATTCCATATATACATTATACCTCAAGTATTCATAAAGGCAGTACAATAAATCAATAAAATAATAATTTTATTGCTTTCACATGATAAATTGCGTATAACAATTTATTAAATATAATAAATATAAACTATTATATTTATCATATTTCATACACCCACATATTATATCGCACGCAATTATACACACAATGCAATGTAATATATTATTAAAACAAAATTTTAATTTATTTAAATCTTTATTTTATTATCTGAAAATTCCAAATCGCTACAATACTTATTGCTACTTGAAAAACTAGAAGGGTGATGAATATCATTATGGTTAGGAAGAATAGAAAAACTTTCCTTCTAAGTTGCCACCTAATTTTGAAATGGTCCCTTAATTGGTAAAATTCTCAATAAGGCCCAAAATCGGATAACTCGAGTTCAATTCAGTCCTCCTATTAAATTTGGGCTTTTTAAGGGCAAAATGGTAAACTCACTTAAACAATTTCATTTTAAGTAATTAAACAAACTAAGTAAATATCAAAATAACTAAAACACCACACACCAACAAATTCAAATACACATGCCAATATTTCATCAATTAATCAGAAACCTAACCATATCAATTAAAAGCCATCATAAAATCATTAATTATGTTGTCAAATGATAGATAAAATAAAATGTATATCAATAAAAATGTATATTGATAAATTTTTGTATTTAAGTGGTCATCCACAATTTTCTTGATATCTCTCTAAGTTTTTCGGATGAGTATGTCACATTACTCATTTGCACTTTCGGATGACATGTAGCATATTCCATCACCTTACAGAATTGAGGATATACATTTATATATATAGCATAAGTTCAGGTGAATGTAAGGACTTAAGCCATTATTTCCTTGTGGCCCTGACAACTTTTGGTTGCCTAACCTTCCCAATTTCCTGTCTTTTTATTTCTCAAACCTTTCACCTTCTAATGCACTTTATTTCAAACACTCCCCCTTGGACGACCACTTTTTAAGAATATGTCTCGTTAAAAATCTTATCAAATAAAACACTGTGGGAAAAATTTTGGCTAAGGAAAAGAGTACAATATTCTTATATATCTTCTAGTGCTTTAAGGCCTCATTAAAACCTTGCAAAGAAAAACCCAGTGGGAAAAAACCTTAGCAAAGGAAAAAGAGTACAATCAGCATATATCCTTCAGAAAATTTACTTCCCCTCATGAGTATATATAATTTTTATTTTTCATGGTAAAAATATCCTTGAGTTGATGTATGTCAATGTCGTGCACCATCTTCTTAAAAGTCGTAGTTGATAATGGCTTAGTGAACATATCAGCTAAATTATCACATGATCGTATCTACTTGACATCAATATCGCCACTCATTTGGAGCTCCTATGTTTAAAAGAATTTTGGTACAATATGCTTGGTTCTATCATCCTTGATATAGCATCCCTTAATTTGAGTGATACAAGCAGCATTATCTTCGTATAATATCGTTGGACTATTTATGATTGATGATAATCCATAGTTCTTTCGAATGTGTTGAATTACCGATCTCAACCAAACACATTCATGACTCGCTTAATGAATTGCGATAATCTCTGCATGATTTGATGAAGTAGCAGAAATTGTTTGCTTAACAAGATCTCCATGAAATAGCAGTATTCCATAAGTAAATAAATATCCTGTTTGTGATCTGCCTTTGTGTGGATCAGAAATTCCACTAAGATATGGTACTTTAGGACCAAGAGTTTCTTCATCATTTTCTTGTGGTCGAAACGGATCTTTCTTGATATCAAGTGACTGACCTATCATTGGAGTGTTCAAAGGATGAGCTTTATACATGTAAAAGTGCTTCAAGACTTTTTCTGTGTTTGTTGATTGATGAACAAAAATTCCATTTGGAAGATGTTCAATTTGTAGGCCAAGAGAAAATTTTGTCTTACCAAGATCTTTCATCTCAAATTCATTCTTTAAACAATTTGCTGTTTTTGTTAACTCTTCTGGAGTCCCTACAAGATTTAAATCATCAACATATACTACAACAATAGAAAATTCAGATTCTGATTTTTTGATAAAAATACATAGACAAATTGGATTATTCTCAAATCCTTCTTTCAAAAGATATTTACTGAGGCAATTATACCACATGCGTCCAGATTGCTTTAATCCATATAAGGATCTTTGTAGCTTGATAGAATACATACTTCGAGATGTAGAATTATATGGTTAAGGCATTTTATATCCTTCAGGAATTTTCATTTACACAGATATGCTATAATAACATCCATTAATCGCATGTCCAAATTTTCTTTTGCTACCAAGCTAATTAAAAATCTGAATGTAATTACGTCCATTACAGGAGCATATGTTTCTTTATAATCAATATCAGGTCTCTGCGAGAAATCTTGTGCTACAAGTCGCGCTTTGTACCTTATAATTTTATTTTTCTCATTTCGTTTACGTACAAATACCCATTTCATCCAACAGGCATTACACCTTCAGGTGTTCGGATTACAGGTCCAAAAACTTCACGTTTATTTAATGAATTTAATTCTGCTTGAATCGCCTATTTCCACATTGGCCAATCATTTCTACGTTGACATTCTTCAACGGTTTGTGGTTCATATTCATGATCATTACTTCTGGTAATGTCAAGAGCAACTTTATATGAAAATATGTCGTCGACAACAATTTTATTTTTGGGAGTTGTCGTTTACACCCCAAAATTAAATCCTTACTTCTACTCTACTAATACAGAAATCAGTATAGTGACAAGCAATGGTCGATCCCACAGAGAGTGAATTATTTTATATTTATTCTTTTATTTTCCTAAATCTAATTAAATAATGAAAATAAAGATTGGGGGGTTTTGAGTTTGATTAATTAATTAACAGAAGTAAATAAATAAAAGTAACCAATGAATTAAAAGTTCCAGTTCATAAGTTCAGTATCACCTTTTTATAATGACAAATTAATTAAGTATAACATTATTTATCCTTCAATGAAATTAATAGTCCTAGATAACCGCAATCGCTAATTATCCGAAATTCTCCTTAGATTTTAAATTTAATGTGACAATCGCCCCACTAGACCCTAACTATCATACAACCTAGAACTATCAGTCTAGATTTAATATAACAGCAACATTAAGGATTAGAGAATTAGACTATTCCAAGCAACAATCACACTATCAGGGATTATTTAGCTTGCCTTCTGATAATCATAATAACACCCAAAAGCTTGTCCACAATCAAGTATTATTAATTGCTACTTATGATCAGATACAATATCGTTTGCTTAATACTATATCTTAATCTAGCAGATGATATTAGTTAACCAATTTAATCCTGCAGAAACCAAATCAGTCAATCCAATAGCATATAAGCAATTCAATCAAATTATCAGAATAAATCTCATATAAGAAGAAATAAATAATGAATACTTAATTATATCATTAACTGTAAATAAGGTTCAACATCCCTTAGAACTGAAAATAAAACTTAGCTTGGCATCCTTCAATCCTCCAAAACTAGGGTTTGTAATTGTGTATAAGAAGTAGATGGATGTAGATGTCTGTGTCCCCTAATATCTAACTAATTACATGTATTTATAATCCTAAGATATTATCCTATCTAAGAAAACATCCTAGTTACATTAGAATTGGAAAAGATATCAGAAATCTCTCAAATTATGGAAATAACTCAGGCAAAAATGCGTCTTCGGGATCCGTGCCACGTTTCAGCGGCAACAGCGCTCAAAAGCACTAGGTTCAACGCCGACAACGCTGAACTACAGAGGCTTCAGATCCGATAGCGCTGAAATCAAGCCATTTCAGTACCGACCGCGCTCAACTTTTCTACTGTGACGTCCTTTGGAAAAACGGCCATAACCTTTGATTCGGGAAGAGTTACGGGACCTGCCACTTATCAAATCGAAGATCTCGACGAGATCTACAATTTTCATTCTTTGAATTTTTAGAGATACGGGCTGGATAAAGGTCGAAATTGGCCCCGAAGTGACTACTATGTAAATGCCAAACCGAAAATCTGAAGTTCATCGCTCGTTAGTAAATAGGTCATAACTTCTTCATACGAACTCCGATGGAGGCGATTCAAGATGATCCAGAAATCTAAAACGTAGATCTACAATAAAATCCAAGTTCCAAGTCAAGATCATGCATCCTTAAGTCTCAGGATTTTCTTCTTTTCCCTGTTTTTAGCTTCAATTCCTCTTTTCAGCACCAATTCCTCCTGTAATCAGTAAACACCTTAATAAGTCCATATACACATAAAATATGTAATAAAACCAAACATAAAGGAATCAAAATTATAGAACATTATGCACTCATTAATTTCAATCCAATACTTCTCCTGTATGTACATAATGTATCGAGATCTCGTTATTTTCAGGTACTTGGTCCTCTTTAGGGGATAACTCTTCAAAAGGTTTTATTTTTTAGGAGATTTTTGCTCATAAGTTTTGGATAAATCAGTTATTTTTATTGCCTGTTTCATGGGTATAGCCTCTTTATAGGCTGCAACTTATTTTTCTTGTACCTGATCGGTCTTCCACGCTTCAGGTGTGGTTTTGATTCATTTGTTGTTGTATTAACTGATTGTCCTACAGGAACTTCAATCCGTGCTGGAGTATTAGCAGTTAGAATGTGAGATTTCACTATTTTCTTATTATCGGTGAATACATCCGGTAATTGATTTGCAATTCCTTGCAAATGAATAATCCTTTGAACTTCCAGTTCACATTAATTTGTACGAGGATCAAGATGAGATAACATCGAAGCATTCCATATAATCTCTCATCGTGCTTCAGGCAAATGTCGTGCTTCAAGCAACGATTTTTCTCCCCCTAATGGTGGGAAGATTGTTTCATTAAAATGACAATCCTCCTCAAAACGTGCTTTAAAAACATCACCAGTTAGAGGTTCAAGATATATAATGATACATGGGGAATCAAAACCCATATAAATTCCAAGTATATATTGAAGACCCATTTTAATGTGTTGTGGGGATGCAATAGGTACATATACATCACAACTGCGCAGGTGAAAAATATTTGGTTGTTGGACAAGTACAAGTTGCAATGGTGAAAATTTATGATAAGCAGTAAGTCTAATGCGAACTAATGATGCAGCATATAAAATAGCATGACCCTAAACAGAAACTGGTAATTTTGATTTCATAAGCAAAGGTCGAGCAATAATTTGAAGTCTCTTGACAAGTGATTCAGCTAAACCATTTTGAGTATGTGTATGTGCAACAGGATATTCAACATCAATTCCAGGTCATCTAACCTTTATTACATCATTTGCGGAGACAAAATAAAACGAAATCCTAGGTCATCTAACATTTATTACATCATTTGCAGAGAAAAAATAGAATAACATTTAAGTTTCATTACAAAAAAAAAAACTTAATCAAATAAATTAATCTTCTTCATTTGTTCATCTTGCTCTTGCCCTTGCTCGTGGACAACTCATCAGATTTCTCAACTTTAGCTGCAATGTTTTATGCAAGGGTGAGCAAACAATTGCCCATAAGTATAGTAGCAATAATAATAACATATTAATGATCAATGAAATAGATCTTAACTGAGGAGTATAAACCTTTCTGATGTCAATCAACGATAGCCAAAGAACTGAAAACTCAATAGAAAACTCAGCTTTTGAATCAAGTTTAGAATGCAAGCTCAAGAGTATATCTGAGGGTCATAAGACCTCAAGCTATGTCCTAGGTTAGCAAGTATCTCTACTGTAACCTTTAACAGTCGTATAGACTATGGACCATCCGTCTCGTACTCTAGGGGATCAACTCTTTGTACAATGTATTGTGCATAAATATTTTAACGCTATTGCATAGTATAATCCCCTACATTAGGGTTGTTCATCTCAGCTTTATCATTAGAGTATGTACCAAAGGAAATTTGGTTTGGAATAGCTTTAACAGCAATTCTTGATTTTAGAACGCTCATCAACTATGGACTAGTCGAATCAAAAAGGGTTCACTAGCCATATAACAGTCGGATTACAACAACAATACAATCTTTGTAAAATGGGACTATAATAATAGTAGAATTCAAGGATTACAGACGAATATGTTGGAGTAACGCATTTGAAAGTCTATAAAACTCAATATACATATAATCGTTGAGTAATATGAAAAACCTTGCTTGAATAATAATAATAGCCAAGGCTAGAGAACTTGTTCAATGAAAAGTAGAATTTAGAAACTTGCTTAATGAAAACTAGAGTTTTAGGGAACTTGCCTTGTGCATTAGCTAAACAATTACAATTCATGCTCTTTGTATATCCTACATAGATCATTAAGATCACAATATCAATTAGTTACATAGCAACTAACTTCACTTGTTTAAATTATTATTCTAGTCAAGTTTATTAACTTAGTTCAAGATCTGAATACCCTATTTTTTCATAAATTTGAACTTCCCTGCTCGGTTACAACATAAGACATGGCATTTGGATAACACCTTCATTTCTTACAAACTTCGAATTACAAACTTCTATAGATTCCAAATTTATAATTAGCAACATTATCAATATAATTACAATCTGGCATCACATCATTTTATGTGTTTTAAGCTTCCCTACAATCATTAAAATAGGTTAGAATAACATCATCCCAGCTGATCTTGTAACAGCTCATTACTGGGTCTGTTCTGCATATGGTGCGGCCGCGCCACTTTTATACTAGAAACACGCACGGCCGCGTTGCAGCGCGGCAGCGCCTAATTTAGGCTATTGTCCAGCGCGGCCGCGCTGGTGATGAGTGGGTTTTATACCTACGAATCAGGTATTGTTAGATTTAATTATTGTGGTTTTTAAGTGTTTTTAGTATTATTTTACTTGTTTTTGTGTTTATTTATTGTAGGTTGGAGCTGGAGGGGCAAAAGGATAAATTTGGAGCTTAAAATACACCTAGTGGCATTTTTATAAATTCCTGGGCAAGGGCTAGCGCCAGCAGCGCTAGGGCTAGCGCCAGTGACGCTAGTTCACGTTTTTGTACTACTTGTGCGGCTGGAGGAGGAAAAAGAAGCCAATTCTGAAGAGGATTCTAGTCCATATTGATCAGATAGTGAGAAGGAAACCCTAAGAATAAAAACTTGGAGACTTTTAGTAATTTTGATTATTCTACTTTTCTAGAGAGGAGATTTTGTGTGTGGATTATTTTTGTTCAAGCATTGGATTTTTGATGTGGGTTTAAGCTTGTCTTGGATTTTATTCACAATTGGGTTTGATCAATCTACTTCTTCTTTATTTCAATTGATTGTTTATTTTTCCATGTTTAGTTTTGATCCCATAATGGCTTTTGGTTCAGACATGAACTAATTTCCATTATGGGATTCTAACGGATTTTCATATGTAGTTTAATTATAAGCTTGACTGCTAGATTGTTTTGCGTATCATAAGGAACTTCTATCATGATTGTTTTGCATGTATGAATGTTTGATCACCATTCGACTTCAGTACTTGTATGGAATTGAAAAACAACATATAAGTATGGATTGTAATCATGATAGCTTGCGAATATGAGGCTTAATTGGATAGCTTAATATTGTGTGAGTCAGATAGAAATATACGGTTTCACCGTAAGAGTCAAAATAAGGATTTGCGCTTAAAATCAATATAATTGCAATTTCACATAGAAATATAGTGATTTTGGTTATAGTGATGATTACATGGTGTCTATCAAGTATGGATATTATGTAAGTAGGTCATAATGCATTGACAAATAGTTATGTCTATTTTTGTGTCCTTGGCTACTTTTCTGTGATATGTGAACTTACTAGCATGATAGTGGTAATTAGATGAACTATTAAATGAAGATTAGGATCCCCATTAAATTCCAAGCTTGATATATTTCGTTAGTCCTTTGCATATTTAGTTTTATTAATTAATATAGAAATAATTTTGTCACTAAAAGTAAGACAATAGTTTAGGCAAACATAAGTATAGTGATAGAACTGATGTCATAGTGTGAATTAAATTTAATCCCGTCTCCTATGGGAACGATACTTTACTTCCTCTGTATTACTTGTTGAACCGTGTATACTTGCACGAGTTTAGAGCTCTTTTATTTAAGACCTTAAAAAAGAGGCAAACAAGTTTTTGGCGCCGTTGCCGGGGACAGGCGTTAGATTTTTTATTATTATCATCAGTTTTAAGCTATATTGTTTGACTTAGACAAATATACTCTTTTCCCTCAATTTTCTATTTTTATTTTTGGTATTGGTTTCAGGTACTTTGTAGAATTTTTAATGCACACACACGATCATCCCAACTCAGAAATTAACACCAGCTCAGGATAATATTGACGGAAGAGGTTGGAAAGCAAGAGTGCGTAGGATAAATTTACAAGCACAGTTAGAAAGAACTATTCCGAAGATAGGCGGAGGGAACAAAGAATCGAGCAAAGAGAGGAACAAAGCTTTGAGGGACTAATTCCATGCCAAACATCACTGGATTGCAGTCTAGCATAGTAAGACCGGCAATAGCAGCAAATACCTTTGAGATAAAACCGGGAACCATTCAAATGGGTGCAGAAATTCCGGTTTCAGTTTGGGGGTGCTGCTACAGACGATCCTAATGCGCATCTTTTGAGTTTCGTTCGTTGAAATTTGTGATACATTCAGATACAACGGGGTGACGGAGGATGCCATTCGACTAAGGCTATTCCCATATTCCTCATTAAGGGATAGAGCAAGAAGTTGGCTCCATTCTTTGCCTGCAGGATCAATTACTACATGGGAGGACCTACAGCACAAAAATTTCTGGCCAAAGTTTTTCCCACAATCGGGCTAATCAATAAAAAACTGCAAAACTACAGGGACAGCAATTTCTCAAATTTTGAGCAACAACACGGTGAATCCTTATACACGAGGCTTGGGATAGGGTACAAAGGAGATGTTAAGAAAGTGGTTCCACACCATGGGAAATGCTAGATTGGGGATAGGTGATCCAACACATTTTATAATGGATTGGGATAGGCAAGTCTAGGAAGATGGTAGAATGCAGCTTGCGAGTGGTGAGCTTTAGGGGCAAAAGAGCTACGACGAAGGCCTTATACACCTTATTGAGACTTTAATGGCAGCAAATGATTTCCACACCAGACATCCCCTAAGAAAACGGCCAGACCAACTAAAAACGGAAAAAAAACGTCACAGCCCAGAGTTGCAGGTGTGTTAGAAGATGGATGCTAAAAACCCAGTTTTTAGCCACCATATAACGGCATATGGCAAAGAAAATAGATTCCGTTTGTCGAAAAGTAAAGCACAAGTCAGTTGCTTTACGTATGTGGAGAAACTTTGCGCGGGGCCCGCATTCAACAAGATCAATGATTGCCGCTATCAACGGACGTAGTCGTGATGCAGATTAATGTGAAACACTTTATAAGAAAGACCAAGGTCTAGTTATCAGAATACATACCACCCTCAACAACCGGCAATCATCCAAACTTTAGTTGGTCAAAACAACTAAGGAAATCCAGCCAGCAGCACCGTATTCAAGCAGACACAATCAGTTTCCAGCCGGCAAGACAGCAAACAGTATGCTCCAAGACCAACCTTTTTCCACCAGGGGGGAAAAAAAAAAAAACAATAATTCTGCAACAAAACAACATGCCCTACACTACTATAAAACACCCATATGCAAACACAAACAACAAAAAACAAACAAACAGCCCAACAACCTCCCCGCAGGAAAAGAAATCAGAAAAGAGGAGATGATGTTAAAGTACAAAATGGCGAATACAGAGGTGATGATCAAAAAGCTCAGGTCAACCTGGCTATTAAAAAAAAAAAACTGGGGAAGCTCGAGATGGTGCCAAAATGGCGACTATGTCCTTAAACGAGCAGGCCCCATGGGGGGGGGGGGTTCATTGCCAAGGCATAACCACAGAGGCAAATCCACGAGGAGAGAAGGTAAGGAACAGATGTCAGGTGAGCCATTACACTCACAAGATCGGGAAAGCAATATTCAGGAACAATGGTACCAGACTCAGCAGCACCGAGTTTACAAGGGGAATGACACTCGGGGTAGAAACTGAGATAGAAAATTGAAGATTGAAACAGAAAGAGAAGAAGGATAAGACTAACGCTATACAGTAGAGAAGGAGAAAGCTAGTTCAGATAAGTAAGCCCGTGAATACAGTACCGCAAGTTCACACCCACGAGTTCCATCTATCCGCAAAGATTGAATAAACAGAGGGATTATAAACAATTCCAGAAAGTTTTTGGAGGTTTTTAAAGAAACAACCCCTGGCAGAGAATCAACAAAACCTTTCGCGGAGGCATTGGAACAAAAGCCAAGTTATGACAAAGTTTTATGAAGGGTAATCACTGTCAAGGAAGAGAAGGTTAGACTAGTTTGAGACACGTGGCCTATTGACAGAGAGGTAATGCAGCGCAAGTGCATATCAACGTAAATTACCTTCCAAAGCTGAAAAGAATCCCGGACACGTTTCACAATTCCCATGCCACGATCGGAAAGATGAGCTTCGATAAATTTTTGTGTGATCTTCTAGAGGGCAAAGTATCAAACCTGATGCCGTTGTCAGTTATCTCAGTCAGTTTAGAGACAACCAATGCCAGAAAACCAAGACGCAAACTAATATTATCCTGCTGCAGTTAGCCGATAGATCTATCACATATCCACGGGGGATAGTAGGAAGACGTACATGGTGAGAAGTGGACAAATTTTATCTTTCCGGCGGACTTACATCATTCTGGATTTATGAAGAAGGTACAAAAATAATACCAATCATACTAGGGAGACCAAGGAACAACAATTCCCTAGCCAATACCTAGGGAGGAACTTTGATCAGACGTGCAGAAAAAGAGCGGAGCTTACAATGCGTGTACCATGACCAGGAGGTGACGTTTAAAACGTTTTCAAAGTAATGAAGACGTTCCAACGCCGATGAAAGAAGAATGCCTTCAGAGTAGAATTATTGGTGGATAGATCTATAGTGCATGATGAAGTTGGAAAGTTTTGTTGTGTGATATGAACACGCAAACCAACAACAAACACCACTGGCAGCGAGTGATATGCTGAAAAATTCAGATTCGGACAGGAATGAACGAATGTGCCGAAACTCGAAACGCATTTGTGCAATAAATTTCTATTGGATACCTCACCCACCAAATTCGGAAAATTCAGAACACAGTAATCCCTATTCATGAAATTAATCGAGCCACTTACAAAAGCGGGAGAGACATCGGTAAAGTTGAAACTGTAACGATCTGCGGATCGTCAGGGTAGCTTTGTAACGTCAGAGCCTATGAAATCTTTTTTTTTTAAAATTGGACATAAATCTGAACTTTTATTAATATTATACCGCTGTTATGAAGTATGAATATTTTTATTACTACCATATGAAGTGTAGGTAATAATATTTTGATATGTTAATTAATTTTTTATTGGAGTTGATTAAATTCATTAGAGAAATAGCGCTACAAAACGCTATTCTATATGCCAAAGGACGCCTTTTTCGATTTTATGACTCTATTTCATAATTATCGTCAAAGCGTTAATGAGTCAGGGGTTAATAATATCCCAAGTGTGAGATTTTTATTTTAGACCCAATTGATTATTTTGTTAGAATAGCCTAATTAGGTATTAAATTAAGAAGCCCAATAGATTATTTAATTGGAAGCCTAAAACCCATGGACTTAGGTTCCCCATGAACCAAACCCACCATCCATGACCCAAACACCCCATGACCCATAGAAGGGAAATGGGTTAAATAACCCCTTTCAGCTGAACCAAATTGTAGAAGGAAGAAGAGTACGGGAGAATGAAGAGGAGGACTCAGAAGCAAGATGAAAAACGTGATGGATATAGGGAGGAAGCAACACTTGCATTAGGTGAAGGAAGAATGACCAGAAATGCAAACTCGGGTAGAAGGGAGGGGTGGAGAGCCACAATGGTCCTGACTACACCTTGGAGGTAAAGCGCCGAAGGCCTCTCTCTACCCAAAAAAAAAGTAAATTGGGAAAAAAAGCTGCCATGTCATGGGCATGCTCAGACCCCACAACCCCATCCATGAAGCTCTGA
>JAVJAP010000038.1:0-71481 GCA_034770075.1 Aralia elata | reverse complement strand
TTCTTAAGTTATGCTGAACAAGTAGCAATAACTTCACAATAATTGATAGCAAGACATAAATGAATTGCTTAATATAAATTGAGAAAAAGTTAGGACACTTGCCTTAGCGTAGCTCACTATAATTTTAGTCAAATCGGTCAACGCACGTAGTCTACGTATACCAATAATAAGCGTTAGCACGTATATAAACATGTATCACGCTAATCTAAACAAGTTTCATTAAGGTTCGAACGTTGATTTCGGTATCTCGGTCGCATCCTTAATGGCTAAACACATAGATTGTTCGATAAAACTTCATTTGGAAGTCTAATTATTGGTCTAAATAATTTAATTTATTACTTCTCTAACATTTTTAGAAGCTTGGTATTATTTTTAAATAATTTTCAGAAGCTTGGAAGTATTTTTAAATAATTTTACAAGCTTAGGAATATTTTTAAATGAATTTAATTATCATTTAGAATAATTTTAAAACATTTAATATGTTATTTTAAATAATTTATTTTTATCATTTAGAATATTTTTAGATATTTAAAAATATTATTTAAATGATTTATTTTATCATTTATAATATTTTTAGAAAGATAGAATATTATTTAAAATGATTTATTTTATCATTAAATAATATTTTTAGGACTTTACTTTATCATTAAAATAATTTATTTATTACTTATAAATAATTTTCAAAACTTAATTTAATATTTAAATGATTTAATTATCATTTAAAATAATTTTTAAAATACTTAATATATTATTTAAATGATTTTTTTTATTTTATCATTAATAATATTTAAATATTTAATATTTTATTTAATTATTATATATAATAATTTTATTTACCTTAATAATCATTTTTTAAATAATTAATAATAATTATTTAATAATTTAATATCATTTTTAAATAATTAAAACAATTATTAAATGATTTTTCATAATTATTAATTATTATTTAATTAAATTAAATAATATTTCAGAATATATAAAAATATTAAAAATAAATTTTTTATAATTTAAAAATGAATTTTTCGGAATTTATTTATTAATTATTAATAATTATTTTAATATTTATTTATTATATTTATAATTTATTTAATTAATTTTTTTATTTAATTTTATTTAAAATCCGTCGCTAAAGGGCTTTAGCGACGGTTCTGCTTGATTCCTTAGTTTTCTGGGTTTGCTATGCATTTCGTCGCTAAAGGTGTTCTTCAATGAAGAACAGTTGGTCATGCTGGTCCAACAGGCTACTTTTGACCTCAAATTAATCCCAACTGGTTTGATGTTTGTGTTTGATTTTTGTTTGTTGTTATAGCCAACATGGCAGTGTACAACGACATATCAAATTTCCATCTCAAATTATATCATATCATGCTCTAAATTTGATGGTCAAACCACCGGGTTTCAAACTGTTCTTGAGTTTCTGGGTTACCCAGAAACTCAAGCAGTCATTAACGGTCAACGCCTTTTGACCATTAATAACTTTGATTCTGTGTTTGCTAAATGTGTTTTGATGATTCAAGATTGTAGTTTACATACCAAATAACATGTTTAAAACAAGAAACAACATATTAAATATCATCTATCATTTCCAATTCTGGGTTGATCAAAAGTCTTGACATTAAACTCTGTCAGACATGTTCCTTCATACGATTCTGGGTTACCCAGAAATCAGTCCTATCATCAGGGTTGGTCAATGGGTTTTGACCATTAATAACTTTCATCCTAGAGATAAATTTAACCATGCTACAAGTCGGGCCTTAAAAGCTAACATGGCATAGTACTGATTCAAAACTTTAAAACACATCAAACAAACATTTTAAGCCGATCAAAAGCTCTGACAAAATAGCTTGTCAGAACTGTTCTTGACTGCCAAGAACAGTTTGCTATTTTGGCTTGATTTTTCATACCTAGATGTTTATGTAAACATGTTTTGACCGCCCAGATCACTTATTAACACATTAACAAGTATTCCTAAACATCTAAAACACAACATCAAATTTTCCAGCTTGAAGATCAAACAATAAATTTAGGGTTTTGTGCACCTTTTTTCTTCAAATTTTGATTTCTGGCTTCTGATTCTGAGCTTGTGATTGCTAGAGGTTTTGTTTAGGCTGGATATGTGAGTGTATAAGCTTTGGAAATTTCGTGGCTTAAATGACCAGCATCTGATGTTCTATTTATAGAGGGTGGAAATTAGGGTTTCCTAAACTAATTTCTCAAACTTTGCTCCCAAAAATATCTAACTCCTGAACTTGTGCTGCTTGCAATCTGGTCTTGGGCACCTACTTGTGCTGGAGTGTGCCAAGCACAAGCTTGCACACTTCCTAGCTTGATTTTCATTGGCTTAGGGTTTTATTTTTCCTTTATTTACTTACTAATTAAATTAGATTTTTGTTTAATCATAATTAGGATGTTAATTTAGGGGATTAGTAATACCCTAATTATGTTTTATATAACATAATTATGGTTTTAGATTTCATAAATTAGGGTTATTGAACCAAATTTAGGGTTTTAGGGTTTCTAATTAGGGTTTAAGGTTTTCAATTCCTACAATTAGGGTTTCAATCTTTCGTTTAGGGTTTAATTTAATCTTAATGATTCATAATTAATATTAAGATATTCATTATTTAAATCTTAATTATATTAATTAAGATTATTGTACAATACTTAGGGTTTTAATTGATCAATTCGAACAATTATCACCAATTAGGGTTTTCAAATTAGGGTTTCTATTTTAGTTTAACATTTTAAACCCTATTTAACTTATTTTTGAATTTTATCATTTAATATAATATTATATTAATGTTGAAGCACGACAAAAGCACTTTGTCAATTCCAAGTACGACACAGCAGCTTACAAAAATAATTTACCGAAACGCTTCTCGGTGAATTTACCGGAAGCACGACAAATCATTTTGTCCGATTAAGCACGACACAGCTACTTGGCGAAAAATTTTTATTTGACCTAATTGTTTAATAAAATACGCAATCACATAATACCAAGTCAGAACAAGAAATTTCATTTATTAAACACATACTTTACATATACAGATCTTATTAGGGTTCGGAATATTACAGCAATCTCATCACTATCGCTTTCAAAACGATGTGTACATCTCACACAAGTCTCGATTTAGGGAGACCTTCTTATTGTTTCGTTAGTTTCCTTCAAATTGTCAAAGAAAGAGGTGATTAGAAGTCATATTACTTCGTTCTAGTTTGATTAGCATCAGAAGGAGCAATCTCATCACTATCGCGTTCAAAACGATGTGTACATCTCACACAAGTCTTGATTTAGGGAGACCTTCTTATTGGTTCATTAGTTCCTTCAAATTGTCAAAGAAAGAGGTGATTAGGAGTCATATTACTTCGTTCTAGTTTGATTAGCATCTAAAGGAGCAATCTCCTCACTACCGCGTTCAAAACGATGTGTACATCTCACACAAGTCTCGATTTAGGGAGACCTTCTTATTGTTTCGTTAGTTTCTTGAAATTGTCAAAGAAAGAGGTCATTAGGAGTCATATTACTTCGTTCTAGTTTTGATTAGCATCGGAAGGAGCAATCTCATCACTATCGCGTTCAAAACGATGTGTACATCTCACACAAGTCTTGATTTAGGGAGACCTTCTTATTGGTTCGTTAGTTTCCTTCAAAATGTCAAAGAAAGAGGTGATTAGGAGTCATATTACTTTGTTCTAGTTTGATTAGCATCTAAAGGAGCAATCTCATCACTATCGCGTTCAAAACGATGTGTACATCTCACACAAGTCTCGATTTAGGGAGACCTTCTTATTGTTTCATTAGTTTCCTTCAAATTGTCAAAGAAAGAGGTGATTAGGAGTCATATTACTTCGTTCTAGTTTGATTAGCATCTAAAGGAGCAATCTCATCACTATCGCGTTCAAAACGATGTGTACATCTCACACAAGTCTTGATTTAGGGAGACCTTCTTATTGGTTCATTAGTTTCCTTCAAATTGTCAAAGAAAGAGGTGATTAGAAGTCATATTACTTCCGTTCTAGTTTGATTAGCATCTAAAGGAGCAATCTCATCACTATCGCGTTCAAAACGACGTGTACATCTCACACAAGTCTCGATTTAGGGAGACCTTCTTATTGGTTCGTTAGTTTCCTTCAAATTGTGAAAGAAAGAGGTGATTAGGAGTCATATTACTTCGTTCTAATTTGATTAGCATCTAAAGGAGCAATCTCATCACTATCACGTTCAAAACGATGTGTACATCTCACACAAGTCTCGATTTAGGGAGACCTTCTTATTGGTTCATTAGTTCCTTCAAATTGTCAAAGAAAGAGGTGATTAGGAGTCATATTACTTCGTTCTAGTTTGATTAGCATCTAAAGGAGCAATCTCATCACTATAGCGTTCAAAACGATGTGTACATCTCACACAAGTCTTGATTTAGGGAGACCTTCTTATTGGTTCATTAGTTCCTTCAAATTGTCAAAGAAAGAGGTGATTAGGAGTCATATTACTTCGTTCTAGTTTGATTAGCATCTAAAGGAGCAATCTCATCACTATCGCGTTCAAAACGATGTGTACATCTCACACAAGTCTCGATTTAGGGAGACCTTCTTATTGGTTCGTTAGTTTCCTTCAAATTGTCAAAGAAAGAGGTGATTAGGAGTCATATTACTTCGTTCTAGTTTGATTAGCATCTAAAGGAGCAATCTCATCACTATCGCGTTCAAAACGATGTGTACATCTCACACAAGTCTCGATTTAGGGAGACCTTCTTATTGGTTCATTAGTGCCTTCAAATTGTCAAAGAAAGAGGTGATTAAGAGTCATATTACTTCGTTCTAGTTTGATTAGCATCTAAAGGAGCAATCTCATAACTATCGCGTTCAAAACGATGTGTACATCTCGCACAAGTCTCGATTTAGGGAGACCTTCTTATTAGTTCATTAGTTCCTTCAAATTGTCAAAGAAAGAGGTGATTAGGAGTCATATTTCTTCGTTCTAGTTTGATTAGCATCTAAAGGAGCAATCTCATCACTATCGCGTTCAAAACGATGTGTACATCTCACACAAGTCTCGATTTAGGGAGACCTTCTTATTAGTTCATTAGTTTCCTTCAAATTGTCAAAGAAAGAGGTGATTAGGAGTCATATTACTTCGTTCTAGTTTGATTAGCATCTAAAGGAGCAATCTCATCACTATCGCGTTCAAAACGATGTGTACATCTCACACAAGTCTTGATTTAGGGAGACCTTCTTATTGTTTCATTCGTTTCCTTCAAATTGTCAAAGAAAGAGGTGATTAGGAGTCATATTACTTCGTTCTAGTTTGATTAGCATCTAAAGGAGCAATCTCATCACTATCGCGTTCAAAACGATGTGTACATCTCACACAAGTCTTGATTTAGGGAGACCTTCTTATTGGTTCATTAGTTCCTTCAAATTGTCAAAGAAAGAGGTGATTAGGAGTCATATTACTTCGTTCTAGTTTGATTAGCATCTAAAGGAGCAATCTCATCACTATCGCGTTCAAAACGATGTGTACATCTCACACAAGTCTCGATTTAGGGAGACCTTCTTATTGGTTCCTTCGTTTCCTTCAAATTGTCAAAGAAAGAGGTGATTAGGAGTCATATTACTTCGTTCTAGTTTGATTAGCATCTAAAGGAGCAATCTCATCACTATCGCGTTCAAAACGATGTGTACATCTCACACAAGTCTCGATTTTGGGAGACCTTCTTATTGGTTCATTAGTTTCCCTTCAAATTGTCAAAGAAAGAGGTGATTAGGAGTCATATTACTTCGTTCTAGTTTGATTAGCATCTAAAGGAGCAATCTCATCACTATCGCGTTCAAAACGATGTGTACATCTCACACAAGTCTTGATTTAGGGAGACCTTCTTATTGGTTCATTAGTTCCTTCAAATTGTCAAAGAAAGAGGTGATTAGGAGTCATATTACTTCGTTCTAGTTTGATTAGCATCTAAAGGAGCAATCTCATCACTATCGCGTTCAAAACGATGTGTACATCTCACACAAGTCTCGATTTAGGGAGTCTTTCTTATTAGTTCACTAGTTTCCTTCAAATTGTCAAAGAAAGAAGTGATTAGGAGTCATATTACTTCGTTCTAGTTTGATTAGCATCTAAAGGAGCAATCTCATTACTATCGCGTTCAAAACGATGTGTACATCTCACACAAGTCTTGATTTAGGAAGACCTTTTTATTGGTTCATTATCCTTCAAATTGTCAAAGAAAGAGGTGATTAGGAGTCATATTACTTCGTTCTAGTTTGATTAGCATCTAAAGGAGCAATCTCATCACTATCGCGTTCAAAACGATGTGTACATCTCACACAAGTCTCGATTTAGGGAGACCTTCTTATTGGTTCATTAGTTCCTTCAAATTGTCAAAGAAAGAGGTGATTAGGAGTCATATTACTTCGTTCTAGTTTGATTAGCATCTAAAGGAGCAATCTCATCACTATCGCGTTCAAAACGATGTGTACATCTCACACAAGTCTCGATTTAGGGAGACCTTCTTATTGGTTCGTTAGTTCCTTCAAATTGTCAAAGAAAGAGGTGATTAGGAGTCATATTACTTCGTTCTAGTTTGATTAGCATCTAAAGGAGCAATCTCATCACTATCGCGTTCAAAACGATGTGTACATCTCACACAAGTCTCGATTTAGGGAGACCTTCTTATTGGTTCATTAGTTTCCTTCAAATTGTCAAAGAAAGAGGTGATTAGGAGTCATATTACTTCGTTCTAGTTTGATTAGCATCTAAAGGAGCAATCTCATCACTATCGCGTTCAAAACGATGTGTACATCTCACACAAGTCTCGATTTAGGGAGACCTTCTTATTGTTTCGTTAGTTTCCTTCAAATTGTCAAAGAAAGAGGTGATTAGGAGTCATATTACTTCGTTCTAGTTTGATTAGCATCTAAAGGAGCAATCTCATCACTATCGCGTTCAAAACGATGTGTACATCTCACACAAGTCTCGATTTAGGGAGACCTTCTTATTGGTTCATTATTTCCTTCAAATTGTCAAAGAAAGAGGTGATTAGGAGTCATATTACTTCGTTCTAGTTTGATTAGCATCTAAAGGAGCAATCTCATCACTATCGCGTTCAAAACGATGTGTACATCTCACACAAGTCTCGATTTGGGGAGACCTTCTTATTGGTTCATTATTTCCTTCAAATTGTCAAAGAAAGAGGTGATTAGGAGTCATATTACTTCGTTCTAGTTTGATTAGCATCAGAAGGAGCAATCTCATCACTATCGCGTTCAAAACGATGTGTACATCTCACACAAGTCTCGATTTAGGGAGACCTTATTTTTTTCGTTAGTTTCCTTCAAATTGTCAAAGAAAGAGGTGATTAGGAGTCATATTACTTCGTTCTAGTTTGATTAGCATCTAAACGAGCAATCTCATCATTATCGCGTTCAAAACGATGTGTACATCTCACACAAGTCTCGATTTAGGGAGACCTTCTTATTGGTTCATTAGGTCCTTCAAATTGTCAAAGAAAGGGGTGATTAGGAGTCATATTACTTTGTTCTAGTTTGATTAGCATCTAAAGGAGCAATCTCATCACTATCGCGTTCAAAACGATGTGTACATCTCACACAAGTCTCGATTTAGGGAGACCTTCTTATTGGTTCATTAGTTCCTTCAAATTGTCAAAGAAAGAGGTGATTAGGAGTCATATTACTTCGTTCTAGTTTGATTAGCATCTAAAGGAGCAATCTCATCACTATCGCGTTCAAAACGATGTGTACATCACACAGAAGTCTCGATTTAGGGAGACCTTCTTGTTGGTTCATTAGTTCCTTCAAATTGTCAAAGAAAGAGGTGATTAGGAGTCTTATTACTTCGTTCTAGTTTGACTAGCATCTAAAGGTGCAATCTCATCACTATCGCGTTCAAAACGATGTGTACATCTCACACAATTCTTGATTTAGGGAGACCTTCTTATTGGTTCATTAGTTCCTTCAAATTGTCAAAGAAAGAGGTGATTAGGAGTCATATTACTTCGTTCTAGTTTGATTAGCATCTAAAGGAGCAATCTCATCACTATCGCGTTCAAAACGATGTGTACATCTCACACAAGTCTCGATTTAGGGAGACCTTCTTATTGTTTCATTAGTTTCCTTCAAATTGTCAAAGAAAGAGGTGATTAGGAGTCATATTACTTCGTTCTAGTTTGATTAGCATCTAAAGGAGCAATCTCATCACTATCGCGTTCAAAACGATGTGTACATCTCACACAAGTCTCGATTTAGGGAGACCTTCTTATTGGTTCATTAGTTTCCTTCAAATTGTCAAAGAAAGAGGTGATTAGGAGTCATATTACTTCGTTCTAGTTTGATTAGCATCAGAAGGAGCAATCTCATCACTATCGCGTTCAAAACGATGTGTACATCTCACACAAGTCTCGATTTAGGGAGACCTTCTTATTGTTTCATTAGTTCCTTCAAATTGTCAAAGAAAGAGGTGATTAGGAGTCATATTACTTCGTTCTAGTTTGATTAGCATCTAAAGGAGCAATCTCATCACTATCGCGTTCAAAACGATGTGTACATCTCACACAAGTCTTGATTTAGGGAGACCTTCTTATTGGTTCATTAGTTCCTTCAAATTGTCAAAGAAAGAGGTGATTAGGAGTCATATTACTTCGTTCTAGTTTGATTAGCATCTAAAGGAGCAATCTCATCACTACCGCGTTCAAAACGATGTGTACATCTCACACAAGTCTTGATTTAGGGAGACCTTCTTATTGGTTTCTTTAGTTCCTTCAAATTGTCAAAGAAAGAGGTGATTAGGAGTCATATTACTTCGTTCTAGTTTGATTAGCATCTAAAGGAACAATCTCATCACTATCGCGTTCAAAACGATGTGTACATCTCACACAAGTCTTGATTTAGGGAGACCATCTTATTGGTTCATTAGTTCTTTCAAATTATCAAAGAAAGAGGTGATTAGGAGTCATATTACTTCGATCTAGTTTGATTAGCATCTAAAGGAGCAATCTCATCACTATCGCGTTCAAAACGATGTGTACATCTCACGCAAGTCTCGATTTAGGGAGACCTTCTTATTGTTTCGTTCGTTTCCTTCAAATTGTCAAAGAAAGAGGTGATTAGGAGTCATATTACTTCGTTCTAGTTTGATTAGCATCTAAAGGAGCAATCTCATCACTATCGCGTTCAAAACGATGTGTACATCTCACACAAGTCTCGATTTAGGGAGACCTTCTTATTGGTTCATTAGTTCCTTCAAATTGTCAAAGAAAGAGGTGATTAGGAGTCATATTACTTCGTTCTAGTTTGATTAGCATCTAAAGGAGCAATCTCATCACTATCGCGTTCAAAACGATGTGTACATCTCACACAAGTCTCGATTTAGGGAGACCTTCTTATTGTTTCGTTAGTTTCCTTCAAATTGTCAAAGAAAGAGGTGATTAGGAGTCATATTACTTCGTTCTAGTTTGATTAGCATCTAAAGGAGCAATCTCATCACTATCGCGTTCAAAACGATGTGTACATCTCACACAAGTCTTGATTTAGGGAGACCTTCTTATTGGTTCGTTAGTTTCCTTCAAATTGTCAAAGAAAGAGGTGATTAGGAGTCATATTACTTCGTTCTAGTTTGATTAGCATCTAAAGGAGCAATATCATCACTATCGCGTTCAAAACGATGTGTACATCTCACAGAAGTCTCGATTTAGGGAGACCTTCTTATTGGTTCATTAGTTCCTTCAAATTGTCAAAAAAAGAGGTGATTAGGAGTCATATTACTTCGTTCTAGTTTGATTAGCATCTAAAGGAGCAATCTCATCACTATCGCGTTCAAAACGATGTGTACATCTCACACAAGTCTTGATTTAGGGAGACCTTCTTATTGGTTCGTTAGTTTCCTTCAAATTGTCAAAGAAAGAGGTGATTAGGAGTCATATTACTTCGTTCTAGTTTGATTAGCATCTAAAGGAGCAATCTCATCACTATCGCGTTCAAAACGATGTGTACATCTCACACAAGTCTCGATTTAGGGAGACCTTCTTATTGTTTAGTTAGTTTCCTTCAAATTGTCAAAGAAAGAGGTGATTAGGAGTCATATTACTTCGTTCTAGTTTGATTAGCATCTAAAGGAGCAATCTCATCACTATCGCGTTCAAAACGATGTGTACATCTCACACAAGTCTCGATTTAGGGAGACCTTCGAATTGGTTCATTCGTTCCTTCAAATTGTCAAAGAAAGAGGTGATTAGTACTCATATTACTTCGTTCTAGTTTGATTAGCATCTAAAGGAGCAATCTCATCACTATCACGTTCAAAACGATGTGTACATCTCACACAAGTCTCGATTTAGGGAGACCTTCTTATTGGTTCATTAGTTTCCTTCAAATTGTCAAAGAAAGAGGTGATTAGAAGTCATATTACTTCGTTCTAGTTTGATTAGCATCTAAAGGAGCAATCTCATCACTATCGCGTTCAAAACGATGTGTACATCTCACACAAGTCTCGATTTAGGGAGACCTTCTTATTGGTTCATTAGTTCCTTCAAATTGTCAAAGAAAGAGGTGATTAGGAGTCATATTACTTCGTTCTAGTTTGATTAGCATCTAAAGGAGCAATCTCATCACTATCGCGTTCAAAACGATGTGTACATCTCACACAAGTCTCGATTTAGGGAGACCTTCTTATTGTTTCATTAGTTTCCTTCAAATTGTCAAAGAAAGAGGTGATTAGGAGTCATATTACTTCGTTCTAGTTTGATTAGCATCTAAAGGAGCAATCTCATCACTATCGCGTTCAAAACGATGTGTACATCTCACACAAGTCTCGATTTAGGGAGACCTTCTTATTGGTTCATTAGTTTCCTTCAAATTGTCAAAGAAAGAGGTGATTAGGAGTCATATTACTTCGTTCTAGTTTGATTAGCATCTAAAGGAGCAATCTCATCACTATCGCGTTCAAAACGATGTGTACATCTCACACCACTCTCGATTTAGGGAGACCTTCTTATTGGTTTCCTTCAAATTGTCAAAGAAAGAGGTGATTAGGAGTCATATTACTTCGTTCTAGTTTGATTAGCATCTAAAGGAGCAATCTCATCACTATCGCGTTCAAAACGATGTGTACATCTCACACAAGTCTCGATTTAGGGAGACCTTCTTATTGGTTCATTAGTTTCCTTCAAATTGTCAAAGAAAGAGGTGATTAGGAGTCATATTACTTCGTTCTAGTTTGATTAGCATCTAAAGGAGCAATCTCATCACTATCGCGTTCAAAACGATGTGTACATCTCACACAAGTCTCGATTTAGGGAGACCTTCTTATTGGTTCATTAGTTTCCTTCAAATTGTCAAAGAAAGAGGTGATTAGGAGTCATATTACTTCGTTCTAGTTTGATTAGCATCTAAAGGAGCAATCTCATCACTATCGCGTTCAAAACGATGTGTACATCTCACACAAGTCTCGATTTAGGGAGACCTTCTTATTGTTTCGTTAGTTTCCTTCAAATTGTCAAAGAAAGAGGTGATTAGGAGTCATATTACTTCGTTCTAGTTTGATTAGCATCTAAAGGAGCAATCTCATCACTATCGCGTTCAAAACGATGTGTACATCTCACACAAGTCTCGATTTAGGGAGACCTTCTTATTGTTTCATTCGTTTCCTTCAAATTGTCAAAGAAAGAGGTGATTAGGAGTCATATTACTTCGTTCTAGTTTGATTAGCATCTAAAGGAGCAATCTCATCACTATCGCGTTCAAAACGATGTGTACATCTCACACAAGTCTCGATTTAGGGAGACCTTCTTATTGTTTCGTTAGTTCCTTCAAATTGTCAAAGAAAGAGGTGATTAGGAGTCATATTACTTCGTTCTAGTTTGATTAGCATCTAAAGGAGCAATCTCATCACTATCGCGTTCAAAACGATGTGTACATCTCACACAAGTCTCGATTTAGGGAGACCTTCTTATTGGTTCGTTAGTTTCCTTCAAATTGTCAAAGAAAGAGGTGATTAGGAGTCATATTACTTCGTTCTAGTTTGATTAGCATCTAAAGGAGCAATCTCATCACTATCGCGTTCAAAACGATGTGTACATCTCACACAAGTCTCGATTTAGGGAGACCTTCTTATTGTTTCGTTAGTTCCTTCAAATTGTCAAAGAAAGAGGTGATTAGGAGTCATATTACTTCGTTCTAGTTTGATTAGCATCTAAAGGAGCAATCTCATCACTATCGCGTTCAAAACGATGTGTACATCTCACACAAGTCTCGATTTAGGGAGACCTTCTTATTGGTTCATTAGTTCCTTCAAATTGTCAAAGAAAGAGGTGATTAGGAGTCATATTACTTCGTTCTAGTTTGATTAGCATCTAAAGGAGCAATCTCATCACTATCGCGTTCAAAACGATGTGTACATCTCACACAAGTCTCGATTTAGGGAGACCTTCTTATTGGTTCATTAGTTTCCTTCAAATTGTCAAAGAAAGAGGTGATTAGGAGTCATATTACTTCGTTCTAGTTTGATTAGCATCTAAAGGAGCAATCTCATCACTATCGCGTTCAAAACGATGTGTACATCTCACACAAGTCTTGATTTAGGGAGACCTTCTTATTGGTTCATTAGTTTCTTTCAAATTGTCAAAGAAAGAGGTGATTAGGAGTCATATTACTTCGTTCTAGTTTGATTAGCATCTAAAGGAGCAATCTCATCACTATCGCGTTCAAAACGATGTGTACATCTCACACAAGTCTCGATTTAGGGAGACCTTCTTATTGGTTCATTAGTTCCTTCAAATTGTCAAAGAAAGAGGTGATTAGGAGTCATATTACTTCGTTCTAGTTTGACTAGCATCTAAAGGAGCAATCTCATCACTATCGCGTTCAAAACGATGTGTACATCTCACACAAGTCTCGATTTAGGGAGACCTTCTTATTTTTTTATTTTTTTGTGACCTTCTTATTGTTTCATTAGTTCCTTCAAATTGTCAAAGAAAGAGGTGATTAGGAGTCATATTACTTCGTTCTAGTTTGATTAGCATCTAAAGGAGCAATCTCATCACTATCGCGTTCAAAACGATGTGTACATCTCACACAAGTCTCGATTTAGGGAGACCTTCTTATTGGTTCATTAGTTCCTTCAAATTGTCAAAGAAAGAGGTGATTAGGAGTCATATTACTTCGTTCTAGTTTGATTAGCATCTAAAGGAGCAATCTCATCACTATCGCGTTCAAAACGATGTGTACATCTCACACAAGTCTTGATTTAGGGAGACCTTCTTATTGGTTCATTAGTTCCTTCAAATTGTCAAAGAAAGAGGTGATTAGGAGTCATATTACTTCGTTCTAGTTTGATTAGCATCTAAAGGAGCAATCTCATCACTATCGCGTTCAAAACGATGTGTACATCTCACACAAGTCTCGATTTAGGGAGACCTTCTTATTGTTTCGTTAGTTTCGTTAGTTTCCTTCACATTGTCAAAGAAAGAGGTGATTAGGAGTTTTATTACTTCGTTCTAGTTTGATTAGCATCTAAAGGAGCAATCTCATCACTATCGCGTTCAAAACGATGTGTACATCTCACACAAGTCTTGATTTAGGGAGACCTTCTTATTGGTTCATTAGTTCCTTCAAATTGTCAAAGAAAGAGGTGATTAGGAGTCATATTACTTCGTTCTAGTTTGATTAGCATCTAAAGGAGCAATCTCATCACTATCGCGTTCAAAACGATGTGTACATCTCACACAAATCTCGATTTAGGGAGACCTTCTTGTTGGTTCATTAGTTCCTTCAAATTGTCAAAGAAAGAGGTGATTAGGAGTCATATTACTTCGTTCTAGTTTGATTAGCATCTAAAGGAGCAATCTCATCACTATCGCATTCAAAACGATGTGTACATCTCACACAAGTCTTGATTTAGGGAGACCTTCTTATTGGTTCGTTAGTTTCCTTCAAATTGTCAAAGAAAGAGGTGATTAGGAGTCATATTACTTCGTTCTAGTTTGATTAGCATCTAAAGGAGCAATCTCATCCCTTTGGCGTTCAAAACGATGTGTACATCTCACACAAGTCTCGATTTAGGGAGACCTTCTTATTGTTTCTTTAGTTTCCTTCAAATTGTTAAAGAAAGAGGTGATTAGGAGTCATATTACTTCGTTCTAGTTTGATTAGCATCAGAAGGAGCAATCTCATCACTATCGCGTTCAAAACAATGTGTACATCTCACACAAGTCTCGATTTAGTTAGACCTTCTTATTGTTTCGTTAGTTCCTTCAAATTGTCAAAGAAAGAGGTGATTAGGAGTCATATTACTTCGTTCTAGTTTGATTGGCATCTAAAGGAGCAATCTCATCACTATCGCGTTCAAAACGATGTGTACATCTCACACAAGTTTCGATTTAGGGAGACCTTCTTATTGTTTCATTAGTTTTCCTCAAATTGTCAAAGAAAGAGGTGATTAGGAGTCATATTACTTCGTTCTAGTTTGATTAGCATCTAAAGGAGCAATCTCATCACTATCGCGTTCAAAACGATGTGTACATCTCACACAAGTCTTGATTTAGGGAGACCTTCTTATTGGTTCATTAGTTCCTTCAAATTGTCAAAGAAAGAGGTGATTAGGAGTCATATTACTTCGTTCTAGTTTGATTAGCATCTAAAGGAGCAATCTCATCACTATCGCGTTCAAAACGATGTGTACATCTCACACAAGTCTTGATTTAGGGAGACCTTCTTATTGGTTCATTAGTTTCCTTCAAATTGTCAAAGAAAGAGGTGATTAGGAGTCATATTACTTCGTTCTAGTTTGATTAGCATCTAAAGGAGCAATCTCATCACTATCGCGTTCAAAACGATGTGTACATCTCACACAAGTCTTGATTTAGGGAGACCTTCTTATTGTTTCGTTAGTTTCCTTCAAATTGTCAAAGAAAGAGGTGATTAGGAGTCATATTACTTCGTTCTAGTTTGATTAGCATCTAAAGGAGCAATCTCATCACTATCGCGTTCAAAACGATGTGTACATCTCACACAAGTCTCGATTTAGGGAAACCTTATTGTTCATTCGTTTCCTTTAAATTGTCAAAGAAAGAGGTGAATTAGGAGTCATATTACTTAGTTCTTTTTTGATTAGCATCAAAAGGAGGAATCTCATCACTATCACGTTCAAAACAACGTGTACATCTCACACAAGTCATGATTTAGGGATACCTTCTTATTGGTTCATTAGTTCCTTCAAATTGTCAAAGAAAGTGGTGATTAGGAGTCATATTACTTCGTTCTAGTTTGATTAGCATCTAAAGGAGCAATCTCATCAGTATCGCGTTCAAAACGATGTGTACATTTTCACACTATTCTTGATTTAGGGAGACCTTCTTATTGTTTCATTAGTTTCCTTCAAATTGTCAAAGAAAGAGGTGATTGGGAGTCTTATTACTTCGTTCTAGTTTGACAAGAATCAAAAGGAGCAATCTCATCACTATCGCGTTCAAAACGATGTGTACATCTCACACAAGTCTCGATTTAGGGAGACCTTCTTATTGTTTCATTAGTTTCTTTCAAATTGTCAAAGAAAGAGGTGATTAGGAGTCATATTACTTCGTTCTAGTTTGATTAGCATCTAAAGGAGCAATCTCATCACTATCGCGTTCAAACCGATGTGTACATCTCACACAAGTCTTGATTTAGGGAGACCTTCTTATTGGTTCATTAGGTTCTTCAAATTGTCAAAGAAATAGGTGATTAGGAGTCATATTACTTCGTTCTAGTTTGATTAGCATTTAAAGGAGCAATCTCATCACTATCTCCTTCAAAACGATGTGTACATCTCACACAAGTCTCGATTTAGGGAGACCTTCTTATTTTTTCGTTAGTTTCCTTCAAATTGTCAAAGAAAGAGGTGATTAGGAGTCATATTACTTCGTTCTAGTTTGATTAGCATCTAAAGGAGCAATCTCATCACTATCGCGTTAAAATTTAAAACGATGTGTACATCTCACACAAGTCTTGATTTAGGGAGACCTTCTTATTGTTTCATTCGTTTCCTTCAAATTGTCAAAGAAAGAGGTGATTAGGAGTCATATTACTTCGTTCTAGTTTGATTAGCATCTAAAGGAGCAATCTCATCACTATCGCGTTCAAAACGATGTGTACATCTCACACAAGTCTCGATTTAGGGAGACCTTCTTATTGGTTCATTAGTTTCTTCAAATTGTCAAAGAAAGAGGTGATTAGGAGTCATATTACTTCGTTCTATTTTGATTAGCATCTAAAGGAGCAATCTCATCACTATCGCGTTCAAAACGATGTGTACATCTCACACAAGTCTTGATTTAGGGAGACCTTCTTATTGGTTCGTTAGTTTCCTTCAAATTGTCAAAGAAAGAGGTGATTAGGAGTCATATTATTTCGTTCTAGTTTGATTAGCATCTAAAGGAGCAATCTCATCACTATCGCGTTCAAAACGATGTGTACATCTCACACAAGTCTCGATTTAGGGAGACCTTCTTATTGTTTCATTTGTTTCCTTCAAATTGTCAAAGAAAGAGGTGATTAGGAGTCATATTACTTCGTTCTAGTTTGATTAACATCTAAAGGAGCAATATCATCACTATCGCGTTCAAAACGTTGTGTACATCTCACACAAGTCTCGATTTAGGGAGACCTTTTTATTGGTTCATTAGTTCCTTCAAATTATCAAAGAAAGAGGTGATTAAGAGTCATATTACTTCGTTCTAGTTTGATTAGCATCAGAAGGAGCAATCTCATCACTATCGCGTTCAAAACGATGTGTACATCTCACACAAGTCTCGATTTAGGGAGACCTTCTTATTTTTTCGTTAGTTTCCTTCAAATTGTCAAAGAAAGAGGTGATTAGGAGTCATATTACTTCGTTCTACTTTGATTAGCATCTAAACGAGCAATCTCATCATTATCGCGTTCAAAACGATGTGTACATCTCACACAAGTCTCGATTTAGGGAGACCTTCTTATTGGTTCATTAGGTCCTTCAAATTGTCAAAGAAAGAGGTGATTAGGAGTCATATTACTTCGTTCTAGTTTGATTAGCATCTAAAGGAGCAATCTCATCACTATCGCGTTCAAAACGATGTGTACATCTCACACAAGTCTCGATTTAGGGAGACCTTCTTATTGGTTCATTAGTTTCCTTCAAATTGTCAAAGAAAGAGGTGATTAGGAGTCATATTACTTCGTTCTAGTTTGATTAGCATCTAAAGGAGCAATCTCATCACTATCGCGTTCAAAACGATGTGTACATCTCACACAAGTCTCGATTTAGGGAGACCTTCTTATTGGTTCATTAGTTCCTTCAAATTGTCAAAGAAAGAGGTGATTAGGAGTCATATTACTTTGTTCTAGTTTGATTAGCATCTAAAGGAGCAATCTCATCACTATCGCGTTCAAAACGATGTGTACATCTCACACAAGTCTCGATTTAGGGAGACCTTCTTATTGGTTCATTAGTTCCTTCAAATTGTCAAAGAAAGAGGTGATTAGGAGTCATATTACTTCGTTCTAGTTTGATTAGCATCAGAAGGAGCAATCTCATCACTATCGCGTTCAAAACGATGTGTACATCTCACACAAGTCTTGATTTAGGGAGACCTTCTTATTGGTTCATTAGTTCCTTCAAATTGTCAAAGAAAGAGGTGATTAGGAGTCATATTACTTCGTTCTAGTTGATTAGCATCTAAAGGAGCAATCTCATCACTATCGCGTTCAAAACGATGTGTACATCTCACACAAGTCTCGATTTAGGGAGACCTTCTTATTGGTTCATTAGTTTCCTTCAAATTGTCAAAGAAAGAGGTGATTAGGAGTCATATTACTTTGTTCTAGTTTGATTAGCATCTAAAGGAGCAATCTCATCACTATCGCGTTCAAAACGATGTGTACATCTCACACAAGTCTCGATTTAGGGAGACCTTCTTATTGGTTCATTAGTTTCCTTCAAATTGTCAAAGAAAGAGGTGATTAGGAGTCATATTACTTCGTTCTAGTTTGATTAGCATCTAAAGGAGCAATCTCATCACTATCGCGTTCAAAACGATGTGTACATCTCACACAAGTCTTCGATTTAGGGAGACCTTCTTATTGGTTCATTAGTTTCCTTCAAATTGTCAAAGAAAGAGGTGATTAGGAGTCATATTACTTCGTTCTAGTTTTGATTAGCATCTAAAGGAGCAATCTCATCACTATCGCGCGTTCAAAACGATGTGTACATCTCACACAAGTCTTGATTTAGGGAGACCTTCTTATTGGTTCATTAGTTTCCTTCTAATTGCCAAACAAAGAGGTGATTAGGAGTCATATTACTTCTTTCTAGATAAGATTAGCATCTAAAGGAGCAATCTCATCAAAAACGCGTTCAAAACGATGTGTACATCTCACACAAGTCTCGATTTAGGGAGACCTTCTTATTTTTTCGTTAGTTTCCTTCAAATTGTCAAAGAAAGAGGTGATTAGGAGTCATATTACTTCGTTCTAGTTTGATTAGCATCTAAAGGAGCAATCTCATCACTTCTATCGCGTTCAAAACGATGTGTACATCTCAAACAAATCTCGTTTTAGGGAGACCTTCTTTTTGTTCATTCGTTTCCTTCAAATTGTCAAAGAAAGAGGTGATTAGGAGTCATATTACTTCGTTCTAGTTTGATTAGCATCTAAAGGAGCAATCTCATCACTATCGCGTTCAAAACGATGTGTACATCTCACACAAGTCTTGATTTAGGGAGACCTTCTTATTGGTTCATTAGTTCCTTCAAATTGTCAAAGAAAGAGGTGATTAGGAGTCATATTACTTCGTTCTAGTTTGATTAGCATCTAAAGGAGCAATCTCATCACTATCGCGTTCAAAACGATGTGTACATCTCACACAAGTCTCGATTTAGGGAGACCTTCTTATTGGTTCATTAGTTCCTTCAAATTGTCAAAGAAAGAGGTGATTAGGAGTCATATTACTTTGTTCTAGTTTGATTAGCATCTAAAGGAGCAATCTCATCACTATCGCGTTCAAAACGATGTGTACATCTCACACAAGTCTCGATTTAGGGAGACCTTCTTATTGGTTCATTAGTTTCCTTCAAATTGTCAAAGAAAGAGGTGATTAGGAGTCATATTACTTCGTTCTAGTTTGATTAGCATCTAAAGGAGCAATCTCATCACTATCGCGTTCAAAACGATGTGTATATCTCACACAAGTCTCGATTTAGGGAGACCTTCTTATTGGTTCATTAGTTTCCTTCAAATTGTCAAAGAAAGAGGTGATTAGGAGTCATATTACTTTGTTCTAGTTTGATTAGCATCTAAAGGAGCAATCTCATCACTATCGCGTTCAAAACGATGTGTACATCTCACACAAGTCTCGATTTAGGGAGACCTTCTTATTGGTTCATTAGTTTCCTTCAAATTGTCAAAGAAAGAGGTGATTAGGAGTCATATTACTTCGTTCTAGTTTGATTAGCATCTAAAGGAGCAATCTCATCACTATCGCGTTCAAAACGATGTGTACATCTCACACAAGTCTGGATTTAGGGAGACCTTCTTATTGTTTCATTAGTTTCCTTCAAATTGTCAAAGAAAGAGGTGATTAGGAGTCATATTACTTCGTTCTAGTTTGATTAGCATCTAAAGGAGCAATCTCATCACTATCGCGTTCAAAACGATGTGTACATCTCACACAAGTCTTGATTTAGGGAGACCTTCTTATTGGTTCGTTAGTTTCCTTCAAATTGTCAAAGAAAGAGGTGATTAGGAGTCATATTACTTCATTCTAGTTTGATTAGCATCTAAAGGAGCAATCTCATCACTATCGCGTTCAAAACGATGTGTACATCTCACACAAGTCTTGATTTAGGGAGACCTTCTTATTGGTTCATTAGTTCCTTCAAATTGTCAAAGAAAGAGGTGATTAGGAGTCATATTACATCGTTCTAGTTTGATTAGCATCTAAAGGAGCAATCTCATCACTATCGCGTTCAAAACGATGTGTACATCTCACACAAGTCTCGATTTAGGGAGAACTTCTTATTGGTTCATTAGTTTCCTTCAAATTGTCAAAGAAAGAGGTGATTAGGAGTCATATTACTTCGTTCTAGTTTGATTAGCATCTAAAGGAGCAATCTCATCACTATCGCGTTCAAAACGATGTGTACATCTCACACAAGTCTCGATTTAGGGAGACCTTCTTATTGGTTCATTATTTCCTTCAAATTGTCAAAGAAAGAGGTGATTAGGAGTCATATTACTTCGTTCTAGTTTGATTAGCATCTAAAGGAGCAATCTCATCACTATAGCGTTCAAAACGATGTGTACATCTCACATAAGTCTCGATTTAGGGAGACCTTCTTAATGGTTCATTATTTCCTTCAAATTGTCAAACAAAGAGGTGATTAGGAGTCATATTACTTCGTTCTAGTTTGATTAGCATCTAAAGGAGCAATCTCATAACTATCGCGTTCAAAACGATGTGTACATCTCACACAAGTCTTGATTTAGGGAGACTTTCTTATCGGTTCATTAGTTCCCTCAAATTGTCAAAGAAAGAGGTGATTAGGAGTCATATTACTTCGTTCTAGTTTGATTAGCATCTAAAGGAGCAATCTCATCACTATCGCGTTCAAAACGATGTGTACATCTCACACAAGTCTCGATTTAGGGAGACCTTCTTATTGGTTCATTAGTTTCCTTCAAATTGTCAAAGAAAGAGGTGATTAGAAGTCATATTACTTCGTTCTAGTTTGATTAGCATCAGAAGGTGCAATCTCATTACTATCGCGTTCAAAACGATGTGTACATCTCACACAAGTCTTGATTTTGGGAGACCTTCTTATTGGTTCATTAGTTCCTTCAAATTGTCAAAGAAAGAGGTGATTAGGAGTCATATTACTTTAGTCTAGTTTGATTAGCATCTAAAGGAGCAATCTCATCACTATCGCGTTCAAAACAATGTGTACATCTCACACAAGTCTTGATTTAGGGAGACCTTCGAATTGGTTCATTAGTTCCTTCAAATTGTCAAAGAAAGAGGTGATTAGGAGTCATATTACTTTGTTCTAGTTTGATTAGCATCTAAAGGAGCAATCTCATCACTATCGCGTTCAAAACGATGTGTACATCTCACACAAGTCTCGATTTAGGGAGATCTTCTTATTGGTTCATTAGTTTCCTTCAAATTGTCAAAGAAAGAGGTGATTAGAAGTCATATTACTTCGTTCTAGTTTGATTAGCATCTAAAGGAGCAATCTCATTACAATCGCGTTCAAAACGATGTGTACATCTCACACAAGTCTTCCTTTAGGAAGACCTTCGAATTGGTTCATTAGTTCCTACAAATTGTCAAAGAAAGAGGTGATTAGGAGTCTTATTACTCCGTTCTAGTTTGACTAGCATCAAAAGGTGCAATCTCATCACTATCGCGTTCAAAACGATGTGTACATCTAACACAAGTCTCGATTTAGGGAGATCTTCTTATTGGTTCATTAGTTTCCTTCAAATTGTCAAAGAAAGAGGTGATTAGAAGTCATATTACTTCGTTCTAGTTTGATTAGCATCTAAAGGAGCAATCTCATTACTATCGCGTTCAAAACGATGTGTACATCTCACACAAGTCTTGATTTTGGGAGACCTTCTTATTGGTTCATTAGTTCCTTCAAATTGTCAAAGAAAGAGGTGATTAGGAGTCATATTACTTCGTTCTAGTTTGATTAGCATCTAAAGGAGCAATCTCATCACTATCGCGTTCAAAAACAATGTGTACATCTCACACAAGTCTTGATTTAGGGAGACCTTCGAATTGGTTCATTAGTTCCTTCAAATTGTCAAAGAAAGAGGTGATTAGGAGTCATATTACTTTGTTCTAGTTTGATTAGCATCTAAAGGAGCAATCTCATCACTATCGCGTTCAAAACGATGTGTACATCTCACACAAGTCTCGATTTAGGGAGATCTTCTTATTGGTTCATTAGTTTCTTTCAAATTGTCAAAGAAAGAGGTGATTAGAAGTCATATTACTTCGTTCTAGTTTGATTAGCATCAGAAGGAGCAATCTCATTACTATCGCGTTCAAAACGATGTGTACATCTCACACAAGTCTTGATTTAGGGAGACTTTCTTATTGGTTCATTAGTTCCTTCAAATTGTCAAAGAAAGAGGTGATTAGGAGTCTTATTACTCCGTTCTAGTTTGACTAGCATCAAAAGGTGCAATCTCATCACTATCGCGTTCAAAACGATGTGTACATCTAACACATGTCTCGATTTAGGGAGATCTTCTTATTGGTTCATTAGTTTCCTTCAAATTGTCAAAGAAAGAGGTGATTAGAAGTCATATTACTTCGTTCTAGTTTGATTACCATCAGAAGGTGCAATCTCATTACTATTGCGTTCAAAACGATGTGTACATCTCACACAAGTCTTGATTTTGGGAGACCTTCTTATTGGTTCATTAGTTTCCTTCAAATTGCCAAAGAAAGAGGTGATTAGGAGTCATATTACTTCGTTCTAGTTTGATTAGCATCTAAAGGAGCAATCTCATCACTATCGCGTTAAAAACAATGTGTACATCTCACACAAGTCTTGATTTAGGGAGACCTTCGAATTGGTTCATTAGTTCCTTCAAATTGTCAAAGAAAGAGGTGATTAGGAGTCATATTACTTTGTTCTAGTTTGATTAGCATCTAAAGGAGCAATCTCATCACTATCGCGTTCAAAACAATGTGTACATCTCACACAAGTCTCGATTTAGGGAGATCTTCTTATTGGTTCATTAGTTTCTTTCAAATTGTCAAAGAAAGAGGTGATTAGAAGTCATATTACTTCGTTCTAGTTTGATTAGCATCAGAAGTAGCAATCTCATTACTATCGTGTTCAAAACGATGTGTACATCTCACACAAGTCTTGATTTTGGGAGACTTTCTTATTGGTTCATTAGTTCCTTCAAATTGTCAAAGAAAGAGGTGATTAGGAGTCATATTACTTCGTTCTAGTTTGATTAGCATCTAAAGGAACAATCTCATCACTATCGCGTTCAAAACGATGTGTACATCTCACACAAGTCTCGATTTAGGGAGACCTTCGAATTGGTTCATTAGTTCCTTCGAATTGTCAAAGAAAGAGGTGATTAGGAGTCATATTACTTCGTTCTAGTTTGATTAGCATCTAAAGGAGCAATCTCATCACTATCGCGTTAAAAACAATGTGTACATCTCACACAAGTCTCGATTTAGGGAGACCTTCAAATTGGTTCATTAGTTCCTTCAAATTGTCAAAGAAAGAGGTGATTAGGAGTCATATTACTTCGTTCTAGTTTGATTAGCATCTAAAGGAGCAATCTCATCACTATCGCGTTCAAAACGATGTGTACATCTCACACAAGTCTCGATTTAGGGAGATATTCTTATTGGTTCATTAGTTTCCTTCAAATTGTCAAAGAAAGAGGTGATTAGGAGTCATATTACTTCGTTCTAGTTTGATTAGCATCAGAAGGAGCAATCTCATTACTATCGTGTTCAAAACGATGTGTACATCTCACACAAGTCTTGATTTTGGGAGACTTTCTTATTGGTTCATTAGTTCCTTCAAATTGTCAAAGAAAGAGGTGATTAGGAGTCATATTACTTCGTTCTAGTTTGATTAGCATCTAAAGGAACAATCTCATCACTATCGCGTTCAAAACGATGTGTACATCTCACACAAGTCTCGATTTAGGGAGACCTTCGAATTGGTTCATTAGTTCCTTCAAATTGTCAAAGAAAGAGGTGATTAGGAGTCATATTACTTTGTTCTAGTTTGATTAGCATCTAAATGAGCAATCTCATCACTATCGCGTTCAAAACGATGTGTACATCTCACACAAGTCTTCATTTAGGGAGACCTTCAAATTGGTTCATTAGTTCCTTCAAATTATCAAAGAAAGAGGTGAATAGGAGTCATATTACTTTGTTCTAGTTTGATTAGCATCTAAAGCAGCAATCTCATCACTATCGCGTTCAAAACGATGTGTACATCTCACACAAGTCTCGATTTAGGGAGATCTTCTTATTGGTTCATTAGTTTCCTTCAAATTGTCAAAGAAAGAGGCGTTTAGGAGTCATATTACTTTGTTCTAGTTTGATTAGCATCTAAAGGAGCATTCTCATCACTATCACGTTCAAAACGATGTGTACATCTCACACAAGTCTCGATTTAGGGAGATATTCTTATTGGTTTATTAGTTTCCTTCAAATTGTCAAAGAAAGAGGTGATTAGAAGTCATATTACTTCGTTCTAGTTTGATTAGCATCAGAAGGAGCAATCTCATTACTATCGTGTTCAAAACGATGTGTACATCTCACACAAGTCTTGATTTTGGGAGACTTTCTTATTGGTTCATTAGTTCCTTCAAATTGTCAAAGAAAGAGGTGATTAGGAGTCATATTACTTCGTTCTAGTTTGATTAGCATCTAAAGGAGCAATCTCATCACTATCGCGTTCAAAACGATGTGTACATCTCACACAAGTCTCGATTTAGGGAGACCTTCGAATTGGTTCATTAGTTTCCTTCAAATTGTCAAAGAAAGAGGTGATTAGGAGTCATATTACTTTGTTCTAGTTTGATTAGCATATAAAGGAGCAATCTCATCACTATCGCGTTCAAAACGATGTGTACATCTCACACAAGTCTCGATTTAGGGAGATCTTCTTATTGGTTCATTAGTTTCCTTCAAATTGTCAAAGAAAGAGGTGATTAGAAGTCATATTACTTCGTTCTAGTTTGATTAGCATCAGAAGGAGCAATCTCATCACTATCGCGTTCAAAACGATGTGTACATCTAACACATGTCTCGATTTAGGGAGATCTTGTGACGCCCCCAAATCCGGGTTACCTTATCCACGAATTCGGTGCATCACTGTGCCACTCATATATCAATCTAACAATAACTTAATGCGGAAAAATAACATATTTACATTGATATAATATAAATATTGTCGTTCCAAGCCTCGAAACCATAACTAAAACATGATCTTACTACATGAAAGTAATTACAAGATTATTACAACATTTTCCCATCTAATCTCAGGTAAGAAGACCTTAATTAATACATCATTTAATAATCATCACAAATATAACGCTTATTCATGTTGTACATAACAGTACTACAACAATAAGTATTAAAACTTACCATCACACTCTTTATTACAAATCCAGATTTCGTAACCTTTAAATACTACACTTATGATCAAGGTCGAGTAAATACCATGGTCCTTTACAATATCTCATATGTGAACGCAAGGTTCAAATTCTGACTTATTCGATCCCTGAATATACGCAAGGTTATTCAATAACCAAACAATCGTTATAAAAATGTCCTTTATACATCATCGTCATCCTTCTAGTTTACTATAACAAGTAACTAACATAATCACATCATAAATACTATAATGGATAACCTTCATCTTTAACTCAAGGTTTAGATATTCAAATTCACGTACATCATACACTGTCATCACAGCTAAATAATTACAATAAAGAAACAATTTTGCAACCTTCTTGAATCCCTGTGCCTCTACTCCTTATCATCACGATATCAAGATAATTGCATTGCATCGTAAATCTGTAAAAGTTTTATTTTTTGCAAGAATGAGCACGACGGCTCAGCAAGAACTAACAGTTTTCACATTTCATGCTTCACGTAACACATAAGTTTGCATTTATCCATGGGATTCTCATACTATGCATCTTACTCATGCATTATAAATCTTATGCAATTCATCTGTATACATGTATCATGTATCTCATAGCATACTTCATGCATCTCACATTGTATATTCACAATAGTTCAAGTTCCACATAGAACAATATAGTCACATAGTTTCACATTGTGCACACTTTAATCATGCTCGCGTATAATTCAGATAACAGTGAAAGATTTAGTAATCAAGTCATGTACATCAATACATATAAATAAGTCAACAAGTTACTGAAAGAACTTGCCTTTAAGCGTTCCTTGCCAAATTATGATGGCTCGTCCTTCAAATATCCTACACAATTTATTTAACAATAAAATACCAATTAGCCACTAAAAAGGCTTCATATAATGGTTTATATATAACAACTCTTATCTCATATTGTTCGCGCATTATAAATTAATAACGCGATTAACTCTAAAACGTTACTCGGCGTCGCGTCGTTTGAAAACGTTACGACCCTTATCACCATCAATACTTATTGGTTACATTAACCCCATCCCGTATCTTATGATGTTCATTTCATTTGAATCGAGACATTATTCAAGTTCATTAACACTTTACACGGCGTTTCGACGTTTACACGTCACACACCTAATTCGCCTCCTTTGCATGTGCTTAGCATGCTCATGCATTGGTTTATAACACACTATCATGTTTCATTATTATTAGAAACAAAATATTAAACAAGATTATGTTAGGTTTGTATAACGCGAACATGCAATCAAATTACATTAATAAAGCGGAAGCGCGATAAAATCAGATTTTAAAATTTTATACAAACCATCACCATGATCTTTCTTTATGCACAATTATTAATTAAACGAAAGAGATGGAGAATAAGAATTATACCCTTGTAGAATTCTAGCTTCCTCAGGTACAAGTTCACCTCCAATTCCTTCGCGTTCTCCTTGAATTCCACCGATTAAATTCCTTCCTTTGATCAACGTTAGCCACCCAAGTGTTTGGCCTCTAGAGGTGATCCACCAAGGAATAATACTTGTTCAAGAAGATGGGTGTTGGCAAAACCCTAGTTTCTATCTCTATAGAAATTGTAAGTACTCTCTACAATTCTTATGCAAGAGTGTGTAACCCTAATCTATGATAAGACTTCTCTTATTTATAGATGTAGGAAAACCCTTCCCTAAACTATTTAGGATTAGGGTTTCTATTCTAATTAAACTCCTTTAATTAAATTAAACTCCTAATCCAATTAGGAATTCATGTGAGAGTACTTCTATTAATTAATTCTCAATCCCTATTAGGAATTAAATAATAGTAATAGTAATAATAATAATAAGTCTCCTCTTATTAATTTATATTTAATATTTCTAAAATATTAAATAATAAATATTAAGCTATTTAATTTATTTTATCTCCATAAACTAAATTAAATACACTTAACTTATTATTACAATTATGCCATTTACTTCTTAAATAAATATTTTCCTTTTGCGGTGTGACCCTTTAGGTTCTCCATATTAAACCGGTTGTGAATAAATCAATTAGAACAATTCTAATCTTATTTAAATAAATAAATTAAACTATTTAATTCATTTAAATAAATAATATTTATTCTACAATAAGGGTAAGCCCCCTTAGCGATCAACGACTTTCCAGATAATATAGATTTCAACATTAATCATAAAAGAACCTTTCAGTGCATAGTTACCGTACAATTCAATCTTTCTACCATACAATGTCCCAATTAAATATAAGACATGGAATTACTGTCAAGTCTTATTTTATTTAATTATATGTATTTCGATTCTCAAATGCACAACTCTAATTAATGCAAATTAGAAACATCCTTTCTAATTTCATTCTGCTTTGGCCAAAGACTTCTGAGTCGTCATTTATCGAATCACATAGGACATTCTCTCCTTTTACTAGAAGTGGTAGATTCTTTATTGATCATTCACCTATCTCCATGTATAACTTATTATACCCAATCATACCCTTTGATATACCCTAAAGGTCTTAAGGGACATGTCCAAAGTATAACTCATCATACACAAGATACTATGATGATCTCAAGTCCAAGGATCACTTGTACTACTATCACTAGAGGAATTCCTATTGACAGACGAGTAAAACTCCATTAGGTATTCCTTAGCGAGCCACGTTCAGTGAACTTATTCTCTAATAAGCACCTACATACTTGCTTTAGTGTCTCCACACAAATGATTATGAGATCAATCATCCTCTTCATAAGAGCAAGCAACGTATGTACTAATCTATCCGGATTCACTAATCCCCTTTTTAGTAATCCAACGATTAGGAACGATTTTAGTTTGTGAGCTATCTTGAATTTAGATCTCATTAGCATGATCACCATCATGATTCTAAAAGCATTGCTCAAAACTATGGGTTTATCACATTTAATATAACAGCACTATGTAGATAAAGTAAAATGCCTTTAATAGACGAATAAGATTACAAAGTATATGCTACATCATATCAAATATGATTGGCTTGTGTGCATACTACTTTCAATCTCCCACTTTGCACTAAAGCCAATCGTCATGGTATCTAATACTCTTCTTCTCTAAGTGACGATCATCCTGCTGTTTGGATAAAGCTTCAGTAGATGGATATGCAATGTTGTTCTTGAGAGTCCACTATCTCTATAGTGACTTCTTCTCTTTCAATGATTCTACTAATCAAATGAAAGTGTCGCAACACATGTTTGAATCCAAGATGAGACTTAGGAACTATTCCTAGTTCTGTGATGAACTTTTCATCCAAACAATCAACTTGCAGCTTCATTTACAGCTATATACTTTGTCTTTGTCACTAAACCAGCAACTCTTTGCTGTTTGGAACCTTTCTAATTCCACTGCACCACCTTTCAAGGTAACGATTTACCTTAAAGTGGATTTGTTATCGTCTTGGTCAGTCTGAAAAAACTTGAGTCTGTTTAGCCCTCTAGTTTTAATTCAAACCTACCATGAATTATGATTACATCTTCAATACCGGTTAAGTACTTAAAGATGTTTTATCACTGTCTTACAGTGATCTTCTCCAGAATATGACTGATCAACATCAAGCCCGGTATATTCATTGCATACATGATAGTAACTCATGTGATCTCTCTTTCAATTGGGGACAATTTTAGAGAGATACACTCCATGGCTCATCATCATGAGACCTCTCTTGGAGTTTGCCATGCTAAACGCCTTTAGCATCAAATGAATATACGTTCCTTGGGTCAAGCCGAACATCCTTTTAAATCTATCTATATAGACTTATATCCCCAATTTATAGGATGCTCCTCCCAAGTCATTCATGGAGGAATGTTTAGACAATTTTATCTTTACTGATTGTAGCATTGGTGTGTTATTCCTTGTCAGTAGTATATCAACATATAATACCAAGAATGTCACAGCGCTCCCACTGACCCTTTTGTATACACTAGGTTCATTCCCGTTTTTGATAAAATCAAACTCTTTTTGATTGTGTCATCAAAATGAATGTTCCATCTTTGAGAAGCTTGCTTCAATCCATCAATGGATCATTGTAGCTTAAAACACGATTTGCTTCAACCTTTGAAACAAATTCCTCTGGCTGTATCATACATACATTCTCCTCAAGTTTTCATTGAGGAAGGACGTCTCCACATCCATTTTGCCAGATTTTGTAATAAGCTGCAATCGCAAGTAAAATCCAAATGGACTTGAGCATTACCCGGTAATAAGGTTTTATCACAGTCAACTCCTTGACTTGAAAAACCTTTTAAACAGGTCTGGTCTTATAGGTCTCTACCTTGCCATTTTCCCCAGTCTTTCTCTTAAAAGACCCATATACACACTCTAAGCTCTAAGCCCTTATGTGGAGTAACCAGAGTCTATACTTGGTTCTCATACATGGAGTCCATTTCGGATTTTATGGCCATCTACCATTTCTCTGAGTATCTTCTACTCATAGCCTCATCGTATATAACTGGATCATCATCCTCTATGATGCGTACCTCATCATCATCCTCTATGATGAATCCATACCTTCCAGGTATCTTCGATACTCTTCCAGATTTACGATTCGGTTGTGGTACAATAGGTCTATCTACAGGTTCCTCGGTTCGACTTAAAGTGCTTTGTGGTTCTTGAACTCCTTCAAGATCTATTACCCTCCCACTAGCTCCTTCAATGATAAACACCTTTATCTAAGAAGGTAGCATGTAGGATTATAGTACCCTAAACTTCTTTAGGATATCCCACAAATCTGCACTTGTCAGATTTTGTCCTAAACTTATCTTTGAAACCTTTTCACATAAGCTAGACAACCCCTTATCTTAACATACTTAAGAGTAAGAATCCTTCCTATCCATAACCTTTATGAAGTCTTGGGCTCAAATTTTTGAGGTTACCTTATTTTGTAGATATGCAGCCGTTTCTAGGGTTTGACCCCAGATGGATACTAGAATGTCGGTAAAAATCATTATGGACTGCACCATGTCCAACAAGGTACAATTTCTCCTTTTAGATACACCAATCAATTATTGCGTATCATGAGGTTTCCATTATGAGAAAATACCATTTTGAGATGATCTAGAAACTCATTGCTCAAGTATTCTTTCTTCGATCTGATCAAAGAATCTTAATACTTTGTCAATTTGTTTCACTTCTGAATTCTTTGAACATTTCAAATGATTCAGACTTGTATTTCATCAAATACACACATTCAACTCTTTGAATGACCATCTCCTTTTTCTTTTACTAGTTTGTTCAATTTACAAAATTATTTTTTTTCATGTAAGTCAAGTATACAAAGTCTATCAAGTAATCTTCCAGTTTCATACAAAACATTATCATTATAAATAGAACAACAATTGTTCTTAAATATAATACCAGAACCTTCCTTGTCCAACAACGGAAAGAATAATGTTTCTAAAGAGAGCTGGAACATAATAACAACTTATTAACTTAATAGACTTGCCCGTAGGCTATGCTAAACTATAAGTTCCTATGGTTAATGTAGCAACCTTTGCTCCATTACAACACATAAGATTACTACTTTGTTTAGCTTTCTACTTCTGCTTAGTCTCTGCATTGGATTGCATATGTGAGAACTACAGCCGGTATCCAATACCCAAGTAGAACCTTGACTTATAGAAAAATTTTATTTCAATCATGAACAAACCCATATTTGTAACCGAAGCTTCACTAAGCTTCTTCTAGTTAGCCTCTGTAAGATACTCCTTACAGTTTCCTTTCCAGTGTCCAGGCTTATTGCATTTGGAAGCAAACTCCTTTGCTATTTGCATCAGTCTTGTTCTTATTGTCCTTTGTTTTTGCCTTTCCATTTACCTTCTTTGAATTGTTCTTCTTTTAAGAAGATCCTTTGGCCCTCTTCCGCTTCCTGGAAGAATCATCTACTAGTAAGACTTGGCCTTTCTTGGTTGGAAAGTGACTCTTTACAGTTTTCAACATGTTTAAGCAACTCAGGTAGGCTGACATATAGCTTGTTCATGTGGAAATTCACAACAATTTGTGAGAAAGAGTCCGGAAGTGATTGCAAGATCAAATCTTGGATCAACTCTCCATCCATTAAAACCCAGTTGTCCCAATTGTTCAATCAGATTGACAATTTTGAGGACATTTGTCTATACTGTAGTGTCATCGGTTATTCTAGATCGGAAGAGCTCCTTAGATATCTGATATCTAATAGTCCTACTTTCTTCACCCTTCAACTCCTTGAAGGTGCAGGAGTATAGTAGGAGCATCCATAGTTTCATGCTGACGCTGAAGCTCGTTACTCATGGATGCGAGCATGATGCATTGAGCCAACTGTGCATCATCTTGCCACTTTCTGAAAGTAGCAATCTCTTCCTCTGAGGCATTGTCTGCAACCATTGCAGGGATAGGCATATTAAGGACATAAGATAGCTTTTCAGCCTTGAGAACTATTCTCAAATTCTTTAACCAGTCCGATTAATTAGCATCTAATATGCTCCGTAGTGATAGTGAATTAGACATTGTAAAATTCTATAAATGAATTTGTAATTTAACAACATTTTAACATACATTCATTTTATTAATTAATTACCAAAATAAATTAGGTCTTTATTTTAAATTGGTATCTCCCACTATTTTCATCAAACTATATTACCCTCAATATACAGTTCGGCAAATCTAATTAAAGATTTGCTAGTGAGAATAAGGATCCCATTTCAAATGTATATAGCCTTGTGTGACACAACAAACGATATATAAATAAATAGGTAGACAACTATTGTCAATTACATCACTATGTAACTCCTTTCTAATTTGCCTCTTAGATTATTTTGATCAAGTGTGACACATCCGAATCAAAATTATCCAAGTTAAGTCCAACCTAGCACTTCCATATATTCGAAAGAAAAACACTGTCCTTGTGTGACACAACAAAACAGCATCGTTCAGTCTATGTATAAGCATCAAATGTGATAAAGCAACATCTTAAATATTTAATACTTGCCTTGTGTGACACAACAAACTCATATTAAATATTTTAATACTCTATTGCTTTACCATGCTAGAAGGCGACGTTCGATATTCCAAATATCTTTGAACGCTTAGGACTTAATATTATTGCTTTGAGGGGTTTGTTATTATTTGTCTCATCTTGTTTAGCGCGCATGCACATATATATATAAAATACGCGTCATATTATTTAACATGCGAAGCATGTTGTATAATATATAATATATACATAGCAAGCATGCACATATAGAATACTATATTCTACCCGGATTGATTATGGACTTTTATTCTAGTTTAGTTCACTAGAGCCACCAAGTGAACCAAAAGGTCAAACCTAGGGTGCAAGAATTAAATTTAAATATAACTATTACATTTAAACCCGGGCTCCATTACAAACGGGTCTTCAAGCGCTCCTTGCTCCTTTGTCTTCAATTCTTCAAAATTAATTCTAACTTGTCCTATTACAAAAACTATTTACAATAAATAGAAACCTTGATCAGCAGTCAAGGGGAAGTACATAGGAGGGAGATAGAATTTACATTAAGAAAAAATTAGAGAAGACGAGGTACGCAGACCCCCATTTATAAAAACCCATACATTCAAGCATCCACTAAAATAAATCCAATCACACATTGGTCAATAGTCCATAATCAATCCCTATTTATTATCATACATATCTCTATATGTATCAATAAATAACATTCATCCCATGAATAATAAAACCATTCCATATATGCATTGATATCATTTAATGGGCAATATTAGTTAGTATAAAATTCAATTTCAATTCCAATTAGTTATCATGGAATCCAATTCCAACTCTAATTAGTTATCATGAAATCCAATTTCAATTAAAATAAACTTCTTTATTTTAAATCATATTCCAAATCAAAATAAACTCTTTTATTTTAATTTATCCAATTTTTTTTTTTGAATAAAAATAAACTCCTTTATTTTTAATCAAATTCCAAATCAAAATAAACTCCTTTTATTTTAATTAATATGGAAACCAATTTCAAGTTTAAAATAAACACCTTTATTTTTAACTTAAAATTGTTGGAAAATAAAATATGTTGAATCCTATTCCTTATCAAAATAAACATCTTTATTTTTTAAGGAAATATGGAATCCTATTCCATATGTGAATAAACTCCTTTATTCTAGGAAACATGGAATCCTATTCCATATGTGAATAAACTCCTTTATTCTAGGAAATATGGAATCCTATTCCATATGTGAATAAACTCCTTTATTCTAGGAAACATGGAATCCTATTCCATATATGAATAAACTCCTTTATTCTAGTTAACGTAGAATCCAATTCCAAGTTCAAATAAAACTTTTAATTTTAATTATATTCCAATTCAAAATAAACCTTTTATCTTAATTAAAAATAAATAAAATCAAAATAAATAAATAAAAAAATAAATAAAATAATTTTACACAAACAATTATGCCCAATTAAATTGTTCTTAACACATATCAATGTATATACAGAATCAAAAACAATTAATAATTCGCATAAAGTTTGGCTCTTGATACCACTGTTAGGTTTGTATAACGCGAACATGCAATCAAATTACATTAATAAAGCGGAAGCGCGATAAAATCAGATTTTAAAATTTTATACAAACCATCACCATGATCTTTCTTTATGCACAATTATTAATTAAACGAAAGAGATGGAGAATAAGAATTATACCCTTGTAGAATTCTAGCTTCCTCAGGTACAAGTTCACCTCCAATTCCTTCGCGTTCTCCTTGAATTCCACCGATTAAATTCCTTCCTTTGATCAACGTTAGCCACCCAAGTGTTTGGCCTCTAGAGGTGATCCACCAAGGAATAATACTTGTTCAAGAAGATGGGTGTTGGCAAAACCCTAGTTTCTATCTCTATAGAAATTGTAAGTACTCTCTACAATTCTTATGCAAGAGTGTGTAACCCTAATCTATGATAAGACTTCTCTTATTTATAGATGTAGGAAAACCCTTCCCTAAACTATTTAGGATTAGGGTTTCTATTCTAATTAAACTCCTTTAATTAAATTAAACTCCTAATCCAATTAGGAATTTCATGTGAGAGTACTTCTATTAATTAATTCTCAATCCCTATTAGGAATTAAATAATAGTAATAGTAATAATAATAATAAGTCTCCTCTTATTAATTTATATTTAATATTTCTAAAATATTAAATAATAAATATTAAGCTATTTAATTTATTCTATCTCCATAAACTAAATTAAATACACTTAACTTATTATTACAATTATGCCATTTACTTCTTAAATAAATATTTTCCTTTTGCGGTGTGACCCTTTAGGTTCTCCATATTAAACCGGTTGTGAATAAATCAATTAGAACAATTCTAATCTTATTTAAATAAATAAATTAAACTATTTAATTCATTTAAATAAATAATATTTATTCTACAATAAGGGTAAGCCCCCTTAGCGATCAAACGACTTTCCAGATAATATAGATTTCAACATTAATTATAAAAAGAACCTTTCAGTGCATAGTTACCGTACAATTCAATCTTTCTACCATACAATGTCCCAATTAAATATAAGACATGGAATTACTGTCAAGTCTTATTTTATTTAATTATATGTATTTCAATTCTCAAATGCACAACTCTAATTAATGCAAATTAGAAACTCCTTTTCTAATTTCATTCTGCTTTGGCCAAAGACTTCTGAGTCGTCATTTATCGAATCACATTGGACATTCTCTCCTGTTTACTAGAAGTGGTAGATTCTTTGTTGATCATTCACCTATCTCCATGTATAACTTATTATACCCAATCATACCCTTTGATATACCCTAAATGTCTTAAGGGACATGTCAAAGTATAACTCATCATACACAAGATACTATGATGATCTCAAGTCCAAGGATCACTTGTACTACTATCACTAGAGGAATTCCTATTGACAGGACGAGTAAAACTCCATTAGGTATTCCTTAGCGAGCCACGTTCAGTGAACTTATTCTCTAATAAGCACCTACATACTTGCTTTAGTGTCTCCACACAAATGATTATGAGATCAATCATCCTCTTCATAAGAGCAAGCAACGTATGTACTAATCTATCCGGATTCACTAATCCCCTTTTTAGTAATCCAACGATTAGGAACGATTTTAGTTTGTGAGCTATCTTGAATTTAGATCTCATTAGCATGATCACCATCATGATTCTAAAAGCATTGCTCAAAACTATGGGTTTATCACATTTAATATAACAGCACTATGTAGATAAAGTAAAATGCCTTTAATAGACGAATAAGATTACAAAGTATATGCTACATCATATCAAATATGATTGGCTTGTGTGCATACTACTTTCAGATTATACACACTAGTTACAACGTTACGATGCTTGCACGTCTATACGCTAAACTTGATTATTCGAACGCCCAGGCGACATGCATTTGCGTACGCCTAACATGCCCATTCAATTTATCTAGTACTCATTGGTTAATGTTAAGTATCATTATAAATCATAACATTCATGTTATAAAACTTAGAACATCATTTAACATTTTCGGGAGCATTACGCGTGCTTACGCGCATGCTCGACACTCTCCGATTGCCCCCAAAAACACATCAGTCATACAAATGGTCAATTTGGGAATTGATCCCGACCTCAAATGGAAAAACTTAAAGAACGAAAGTTGTAGGTCTACTCGTTCTCTTTCCGAATCATCTTGAATCGCCTCAATCCGAGTTCGTATGAGAAAGTTATTCTCATTTTACTAAAGGACGTCGGAGCAGTTTTGCACAGTTTCCTTACCAGCGCCGTTGGCGCTCACAATGGCCTATGGCCAACGCCTACAGTGCTCCTATGCAGTAGCTGGACCCCATGGCCAGCGCCTAGAGCGCCCAGCCAAGCGCCGTTGGCGCTAGGCCTGAGTCCCCAACTCGTTTTGCTTCCCGGAATGCTCTGTTTTGGTGTTCTAGACCTATCTTGCTTCCAATGACCATAACTCCCTCAATACATGTTCAAATTGGTCCGTTCTGGACTCTATGGACTCCTAAGACATAGGGCTACAACATATCAAAAATTCAGAGCTATCCATTAACATTAACATGACCAAATCTTAGGCCAAAGTATCAACTCATGTTATATTTTCGTGTCTTGGTGTTCTTCGTGTTCTTCACAAAAATCATCACCAAAACTTTGTTTTAATCCCTTTTTACTCCATTCCAACTGGGTTAAACTCATAACCCATGGAAGTACAATATTATAACAACAAACGAATTAAACAAACACGAAATCATAGCTACAAAGTCCTCTAAATCGTCCAAAAGTCCAAGTTCTTCATGTTCTTCATCCTCCTTAAGCAAAGGTAAGGATTTCTTGTGTTTTTGTTCCACTTTCATGTTATTAATGGCTTACAAGGTCTCTTGGCAACATTATTAAGCAACCCCAACCAACAATAACAACAAAAATCGCAGGAAAACTCAAAACCCATCACAAAAGCTTGAAAAGCTTATAAAACTTAAAAATGGGGAGAGAGAAGGTTTGAAGAGGATGAATACCTCTTGAATGATTCTCCTTGATGCTACTAGACTCTACAAGAGCTTGAAGCTCTCCCTCTCTCTTCTCCTTGGCCTCCCGAGCTCCTCCTTCTTCTCCCCTTCTTTCTCCCGCATGCTTCTTCTTCTCTTCTTCCTTTTTCCGGCGACTTTCTCCCTTTTCCGGCGACTCCTTTCCTTCTTCCTTCAAGCTTTTAGCAGCTCTCTCTCTCTCTAAACTCTGCAGTTCTCTCTCTCTAGTTGCTGATGGTTTGGTTTGAATAAGGTGCAAGAGAGAAATCAAATGGTTTGAATGGGATTGAGAGTGGAGGAGTAAATTTGGGAAATGGGTTAGGAGCTCTATGAGCTTGCCGGCAATCTCCTCCCCATGCTCTCATTTGATTGGTCCAAAATGAGGGATTGGTTCCCTCTTGGGGTGACAAGCCAAAATAAATACCCAAAAACACCAAAATTATATCCGGAAACTCCCACTTTTGTACCAAAATTGGTAAATAACTCTACCCAAAATTAAAATGGGCATTACCATAAATATTGGAACACATAAAGATAATTATTACGGGGTTTGTCCATTTATTCGGAACAGTCTTATTATACATTTCGGATACGGATAAAATCACGTATCAGCTCGAATAAAATTTTCTAACGCTTTGGAAAAATTATTCCTTCGCATACACGTCTTAATGAAATTTATTATAATCGAAAAAGGCACAAAAATTTTATGGCGTGAATAGTGCCTCGGGAAACGTGCCCCGTGAATAGTAATTTTTGCGATCTTTCGCAAAATCAATTATTCACTCCTACGATTCAATAACGCATAAAACTTCATACATTGACATCATTCAGGTTATAAATTAACCTTAAAGTTCGTCACATAAAAATAATATTTAGTCCGTTAATACTATTAATAAACCCAAATTACAAGGGTATTCACGATTCGCGATCGCTACTCTTTCCGATTAACTCCCCATAATCATATACATCAACGTACATATATCTCACCCATATTTTGGGTTAGCGTCTTTACAATAAATAACTCGTCCAATAATATTATCTTTTAACTATTTATTTAATCCAATAAATAGTACTATAGCGATATTTCTCGAATCCGCCAAATTAGCTAATACGAAAACTTTGATACTTACTAATCATCGTCTACACATAATCTAGGTTATAATATAACCTTTAAACACTTACCACATAATATTATCAATAAAAGTCTATTTTATTCAATAATATTCATAAGCTCGAATTATCAAGCTACCCATGGCTCGCGATCGTTGCAATAATTAACTATTAACTCATTCATTCCGAATCTATGTATATATATCACATTTATATATACATATTAAGCTCATCAATTTAATCACATAAATATATATAACACATATATATTCAAACTTGACACGTCTCAAAATAAGAATTATTCTATATTAAATTCTTATTATAATTATTCTTGAAAATTCGGGTTGTCACATCCTTCCCTCCTTATAAGGATTCCGTCCTCGGAATCACCGAAACATCCTTACTCGGTCCGCGTAGATCTTCTTCCAAAATTTCATCGTTAGATAATTTTAACGTATTAGTACAACATAGGTTTTATATTACCTATTCCATCCACTTCCTTAACAATTCTTATAGGTTTTATCCTATAACCTTTATCAACTCAATCATACTCTAAGTATTATCCTATGTTTAACCATCAATTTCCTTCTCTAAGGATCCTTGTATGCCACAATCATCATAATAATTTAATATCATGATTTACTAACTCATAAACATTCGGGATATTACATTTACCCATTCTTCTAAGAATTCCGTCCTCGAAATTACAGCTTACTCATACCTGCTCATTCTACTCATCATTCTCTCTAAGAAATTCACTTCTTCTTTTTAGAGTTTCATCCGCTTCTTCTAGAAAAATTAATCTCATAATTGCTATCATGATCATATCATTCATTCATACAGACTTTCAGCAAAGCTTTACGCTTTTCTCTTTCAAGGATTCATTTGGAATCGTCGCATTCTACGACTACTTCTTTCTAAGGACAATTACCCTTTTCACATTCAATTCCCCGGATAATTGGAACCTTCAACAATTGTTTAATAATTGTGAAGTAACTTGAGTGAGTAGGAAATAAAAATATTTCTTAAAAACCTTTCATATTATGCTGAGGGGTCATAAAGATCATGAACGACATACTCGGTTTAATGGTATTTCCACCATAAACCTAGAAGTTAACAATCACTAGGACTGTAAACATTCTTTACTGGGCCCGCTTACAGTCATAAAGACAACAAACTACCTCTGCTAGGCCTGTTTATAGTCTTAAAGACAGTAAACTACCTCTGCTAGGTCTGTTTATAGTCATAAAGACAGTAAACTACCTCTTGGTTGTACTTTAGGTGATCAGCCTGTCGTACGTTTGCGTTGTGCACAACTCTCTAGCCAAACAGTCGGGGTTTTTCCGACATAAAATACCCCAATATTAGGGTTGTTCACCTCAGCTCAAAAACATTCAATAAAACATTTCAATATTTGTCTAGCCGAATCAAATAGCTTAGACTTACATCAACGGTTCAGACATCAATCAAAATATTTTAGCCAACTCAATTGGCATACTTTTTCATACTTTAAGGAAAACAAAAATATTTTATGACGTCATAATACTGCACTGTTGCAACAGTGTGTTAGGATTTCGTCATTTTGTGACTTTGTCGTACTACATCATACCAGAGTGGGTTGACGATCCTATGATCACATCCAACACTAAGTTAATCTGCATTGATGACTCCATCATCTGTCATTCTACATCAGGTTCCATGATGCATTGATGACAATTTAAAAATACATTTTGATATTTTCAAATCAACTTTGTCTAGCCGAAACTATTAGCATAGACATATGAATAATAGTACATTTAAAAACCCTTGGTCCAGAAATCTGGCCCCATACATTTTTCGAAGAGCAAAAGTGCAAATGTCAGCACGAAGTCAATAAATTTCGAAGTCTAGCATAGCTAGAAGATTTGGAATATCCATGTCTCCTCATCAACTTCAATTTCTCTTCAATACATCATTACTTAATAATTCTATCTATTTCTAATATCACCAATGCTCATCATCTTGAGAATTCATAATTCTCGCTCTACAACTCTCCTATACCCCAATATAGTTCATCCACTTACCACACATCATGAGTTCAGGAACTTGCCACAATAATATGAGTTTAGGAACTTGTCCTAGCAATACGTAGTCCAAGAACAAATCAAGGACTGTCCATACGCTGAGGGGCTCAAAACATACCATATGATTATGAGTCACGAACTTACCATAAGTATGAGTTTCAAGAACTCGCACCTAATCTTATTATTCTCTAACCATCAAATATAGATATGAGAAAAGAATCACCTTCTCATCATACATATACTGATAGCGCGATACCAGGTTCCAACGATTATCAATATAGGAAGCTAAGTGATTGTCGAACCCATCACAATCCCCTGCCCATACAAGGAATCGATCAACTCGGCCACTAGTCAATATAGGAAGCTAAACGGTTGTTACACCAAGCACAAATTCCCCGCCCATACAAGGAATTGTTCAACTCAACCACTATACCGATATAGGAAGCTAAGTGGTTCTCAAACCAAGCACGAATTCCCCGCCCATACAAGGAATTGTACAACTCAGCCACTAACATGAGTCCTCAATTGAAATCACCCCCAATCCTAGCTTACTTGTTGCTCAACAAGAATTTAATTCGTGTCTCACCATCCATAACTCCTTCCGAGTTCTACTCGTACTATCTCACAGTACCATCTTTCTGTAGCATTGAGCTAAAATTTTTAATCATTCAATTGATCATCTGCCATTCTATGACTTAATCCAATCACTTCGTGATCTTACTCTACAATCATTTTACAATACGATCTTCTTATCCTACGCCCGTTTCATCCTACAATCTTCTATACTCTTCTCTTTAATCATAATATATGATTTTATGCCTTTACATCTTATAGACCTCGTTTATTGAACAATACATATCATCTATATTATTAGAGTCAGGTAACTCCAATTTCTTATCTTTCATAACTCTCCACGATTCTTCTTTGAATCTTCTTGTTTATAACTCAACTTCTTTCTTTAGAAATTTACTAAATTTATTCCTTATCGGTCAAACTCTATCGGAGTTATCCCTTATCATTCTCATCTTTATACCCTCAGGTTATAGCCTAAGATTCTCTTACCTAAGGTTTATAACCTATAGCTTTGATACCAACCTGTGACGCCCCCAAATCCGGGTTACCTTATCCACGAATTCGGTGCATCACTGTGCCACTCATATATCAATCTAACAATAACTTAATGCGGAAAAATAACATATTTACATTGATATAATATAAATATTGTCGTTCCAAGCCTCGAAACCATAACTAAAACATGATCTTACTACATGAAAGTAATTACAAGATTATTACAACATTTTCCCATCTAATCTCAGGTACGAAGACCTTAATTAATACATCATTTAATAATCATCACAAATATAACGCTTATTCATGTTGTACATAACAGTACTATACAACAATAAGTATTAAAACTTACCATCACACTCTTTATTACAAATCCAGATTTCGTAACCTTTAAATACTACACTTATGATCAAGGTCGAGTAAATACCATGGTCCTTTACAATATCTCATATGTGAACGCAAGGTTCAAATTCTGACTTATTCGATCCCTGAATATAAGCAAGGTTATTCAATAACCAAACAATCGTTATAAAAATGTCCTTTATACATCATCGTCATCCTTCTAGTTTACTATAACAAGTAACTAACATAATCACATCATAAATACTATAATGGATAACCTTCATCTTTAACTCAAGGTTTAGATATTCAAATTCACGTACATCATACACTGTCATCACAGCTAAATAATTACAATAAAGAAACAATTTTGCAACCTTCTTGAATCCCTGTGCCTCTACTCCTTATCATCACGATATCAAGATAATTGCATTGCATCGTAAATCTGCAAAAGTTTTATTTTTGCAAGAATGAGCACGACGGCTCAGCAAGAACTAACAGTTTTCACATTTCATGCTTCACGTAACACATAAGTTTGCATTTATCCATGGATCATGATTCTCATACTATGCATCTTACTCATGCATTATAAATCTTATGCAATTCATCTGTATACATGTATCATGTATCTCATAGCATACTTCATGCATCTCACATTGTATATTCACAATAGTTCAAGTTCCACATAGAACAATATAGTCACATAGTTTCACATTGTGCACACTTTAATCATGCTCGCGTATAATTCAGATAACAGTGAAAGATTTAGTAATCAAGTCATGTACATCAATACATTTAAATAAGTCAACAAGTTACTGAAAGAAACTTGCCTTTAAGCGTTCCTTGCCAAATTATGATGGGCTCGTCCTTCAAATATCCTACACAATTTATTTAACAATAAAATACCAATTAGCCACTAAAAAGGCTTCATATAATGGTTTATATATAACAACTCTTATCTCATATTGTTCGCGCATTATAAATTAATAACGCGATTAACTCTAAAACGTTACTCGGCGTCGCGTCGTTTGAAAACGTTACGACCCTTATCACCATCAATACTTATTGGTTACATTAACCCCATCCCGTATCTTATGATGTTCATTTCATTTGAATCGAGACATTATTCAAGTTCATTAACACTTTACACGGCGTTTCGACGTTTACACGTCACACACCTAATTCGCCTCCTTTGCATGTGCTTAGCATGCTCATGCATTGGTTTATAACACACTATCATGTTTCATTATTATTAGAAACAAAATATTAAACAAGATTATACACACTAGTTACGACGTTACGATGCTTGCACGTCTATACGCTAAACTTGATTATTCGAACGCCCAGGCGACATGCATTTGCGTACGCTTAACATGCCCATTCAATTTATCTAGTACTCATTGGTTAATGTTAAGTATCATTATAAATCATAACATTCATGTTATAAAACTTAGAACATCATTTAACATTTTCGGGAGCATTACGCGTGCTTACGCGCATGCTCGACACTCTCCGATTGCCCCCAAAACACATCAGTCATACAAATGGTCAATTTGGGAATTGATCCCGATCTCAAATGGAAAAACTTAAAGAACGAAAGTTGTAGGTCTACTCGTTCTCTTTCCGAATCATCTTGAATCGCCTCAATCCGAGTTCGTATGAGAAAGTTATTCTCATTTTACTAAAGGACGTCGGAGCAGTTTTGCACAGTTTCCTTACCAGCGCCGTTGGCGCTCACAATGGCCTATGGCCAGCGCCTACAGTGCTCCTATGCAGTAGCTGGACCCCATGGCCAGCGCCTAGAGCGCCCAGCCAAGCGCCGTTGGCGCTAGGCCTGAGTCCCCAACTCGTTTTGCTTCCCGGAATGCTCTGTTTTGGTGTTCTAGACCTATCTTGCTTCCAATGACCATAACTCCCTCAATACATGTTCAAATTGGTCCGTTCCGGACTCTATGGACTCCTAAGACATAGGGCTACAACATATCAAAAATTCAGAGTTATCCATTAACATTAACATGACCAAATCTTAGGCCAAAGTATCAACTCATGTTATATTTTCGTGTTCTTGGTGTTCTTCGTGTTCTTCACAAAAATCATCACCAAAACTTTGTTTTAATCCCTTTTTACTCCATTCCAACTGGGTTAAACTCATAACCCATGGAAGTACAATATTATAACAACAAACGAATTAAACAAACACGAAATCATAGCTACAAAGTCCTCTAAATCGTCCAAAAGTCCAAGTTCTTCATGTTCTTCATCCTCCTTAAGCAAAGGTAAGGATTTCTTGTGTTTTTGTTCCACTTTCATGTTATTAATGGCTTACAAGGTCTCTTGGCAACATTATTAAGCAACCCCAACCAACAATAACAACAAAAATCGCAGGAAAACTCAAAACCCATCACAAAAGCTTGAAAAGCTTATAAAACTTAAAAATGGGGAGAGAGAAGGTTTGAAGAGGATGAATACCTCTTGAATGATTCTCCTTGATGCTACTAGACTCTACAAGAGCTTGAAGCTCTCCCTCTCTCTTCTCCTTGGCCTCCCGAGCTCCTCCTTCTTCTCCCCTTCTTTCTCCCGCATGCTTCTTCTTCTCTTCTTCCTTTTTCCGGCGACTCCTTTCCTTCTTCCTTCAAGCTTTTAGCAGCTCTCTCTCTCTCTAAACTCTGCAGTTCTCTCTCTCTAGTTGCTGATGGTTTGGTTTGAATGAGGTGCAAGAGAGAAATCAAATGGTTTGAATGGGATTGAGAGTGGAGGAGTAAATTTGGGAAATGGGTTAGGAGCTCTATGAGCTTGCCGGCAATCTCCTCCCCATGCTCTCATTTGATTGGTCCAAAATGAGGGATTGGTTCCCTCTTGGGGTGACAAGCCAAAATAAATACCCAAAAACACCAAAATTATATCCGGAAACTCCCACTTTTGCACCAAAATTGGTAAATAACTCTACCCAAAATTAAAATGGGCATTACCATAAATATTGGAACACATAAAGATAATTATTACGGGGTTTGTCCATTTATTCGGAACAGTCTTATTATACATTTCGGATACGGATAAAATCACGTATCAGCTCGAATAAAATTTTCTGACGCTTTGGAAAAATTATTCCTTCGCATACACGTCTTAATGAAATTTATTATAATCGAAAAAGGCACAAAAATTTTATGGCGTGAATAGTGCCTCGGGAAACGTGCCCCGTGAATAGTAATTTTTGCGATCTTTCGCAAAATCAATTATTCACTCCTACATACGATTCAATAACGCATAAAACTTCATACATTGACAATCATTCAGGTTATAAATTAACCTTAAAGTTCGTCACATAAAAATAATATTTAGTCCGTTAATACTATTAATAAACCCAAATTACAAGGGTATTCACGATTCGCGATCGCTACTCTTTCCCATTAACTCCCCATAATCATATACATCAACGTACATATATCTCACCCATATTTTGGGTTAGCGTCTTTACAATAAATAACTCGTCCAATAATATTATCCTTTAACTATTTATTTAATCCAATAAATAGTACTATAGCGATATTTCTCGAATCCGCCAAATTAGCTAATACGAAAACTTTGATACTTACTAATCATCGTCTACACATAATCTAGGTTATAATATAACCTTTAAACACTTACCACATAATATTATCAATAAAAGTCTATTTTATTCAATAATATTCATAAGTTCGAATTATCAAGCTACCCATGACTCGCGATCGTTGCAATAATTAACTATTAACTCATTCATTCCGAATCTATGTATATATATCACATTTATATATACATATTAAGCTCATCAATTTAATCACATAAATATATATAACACATATATATTCAAACTTGACACGTCTCAAAATAAGAATTATTCTATATTAAATTCTTATTATAATTATTCTTGAAAATTCGGGTTGTCACAGATCTTCTTATTGGTTCATTAGTTTCCTTCAAATTGTCAAAGAAAGAGGTGATTAGAAGTCATATTACTTCGTTCTAGTTTGATTACCATCAGAAGGTGCAATCTCATTACTATCGCGTTCAAAACGATGTGTACACCTCACACTAGTCTCGATTTTGGGAGACCATCTTATTGGTTCATTAGTTTCCTTCAAATTGCCAAAGAAAGAGGTGATTAGGAGTCATATTACTTCGTTCTAGTTTGATTAGCATCTAAAGGAGCAATCTCATCACTATCGCGTTAAAAACAATGTGTACATCTCACACAAGTCTCGATTTAGGGAGATATTCTTATTGGTTTATTAGTTTCCTTCAAATTGTCAAAGAAAGAGGTGATTAGAAGTCATATTACTTCGTTCTAGTTTGATTAGCATCAGAAGGAGCAATCTCATTACTATCGTGTTCAAAACGATGTGTACATCTCACACAAGTCTTGATTTTGGGAGACTTTCTTATTGGTTCATTAGTTCCTTCAAATTGTCAAAGAAAGAGGTGATTAGGAGTCATATTACTTCGTTCTAGTTTGATTAGCATCTAAAGGAGCAATCTCATCACTATCGCGTTCAAAACGATGTGTACATCTCACACAAGTCTTGATTTTGGGAGACCTTCTTATTGGTTCATTAGTTCCTTCAAATTGTCAAATAAAGAGGTGATTAGGAGTCATATTACTTTGTTCTAGTTTGATTAGCATCAGAAGGTGCAATCTCATTACTATCGCGTTCAAAACGATGTGTACATCTCACACAAGTCTCGATTTAGGGAGATCTTCTTAGTTGTTCATTAGTTTCCTTCAAATTGTCAAAGAAAGAGGTGATTAGAAGTCATATTACTTCGTTCTAGTTTGATTAGCATCAGAAGGTGCAATCTCATTACTATCGCGTTCAAAACGATGTGTACATCTAACACAAGTCTCGATTTAGGGAGATCTTCTTATTGGTTCATTAGTTTCCTTCAAATTGTCAAAGAAAGAGGTGATTAGAAGTCATATTACTTCGTTCTAGTTTGATTAGCATCAGAAGGTGCAATCTCATTACTATCGCGTTCAAAACGATGTGTACATCTCACACAAGTCTCGATTTAGGGAGACCTTCTTATTGGTTCATTAGTTTCCTTCAAATTGTCAAAGAAAGAGGTGATTAAGAGTCATATTACTTTGTTCTAGTTTCATTAGCATCTAAAAGAGCAATCTCATCACTATCGCGTTCAAAACGATGTGTACATCTCACACAAGTCTTGATTTAGGGAGACCTTCGAATTGGTTCATTAGTTCCTTCAAATTGTCAAAGAAAGAGGTGATTAGGAGTCATATTACTTTGTTCTAGTTTGATTAGCATCTAAAGGAGCAATCTCATCAATATCGCGTTCAAAACGATGTGTACATCTCACACAAGTCTCGATTTTGGGAGACCATCTTATTGGTTCATTAGTTTCCTTCAAATTGCCAAAGAAAGAGGTGATTAGGAGTCATATTACTTCGTTCTAGTTTGATTAGCATCTAAAGGAGCAATCTCATCACTATCGCGTTAAAAACGATGTGTACATCTCACACAAGTCTCGATTTAGGGAGACCTTCGAATTGGTTCATTAGTTCCTTCAAATTGTCAAAGAAAGAGGTGATTAGGAGTCATATTACTTTGTTCTAGTTTGATTAGCATCTAAAGGAGCAATCTCATCACTATCGCGTTCAAAACGATGTGTACATCTCACACAAGTCTCGATTTAGGGAGATCTTCTTATTGGTTCATTAGTTTCCTTCAAATTGTCAAAGAAAGAGGTGATTAGGAGTCATATTACTTCGTTCTAGTTTGATTAGCATCAGAAGGAGCAATCTCATTACTATCGTGTTCAAAACGATGTGTACATCTCACACAAGTCTCGATTTAGGGAGACCTTCTTATTGGTTCATTAGTTCCTTCAAATTGTCAAAGAAAGAGGTGATTAGGAGTCATATTAATTCGTTCTAGTTTGATTAGCATCTAAAGGAGCAATCTCATCACTATCGCGTTCAAAACGATGTGTACATCTCACACAAGTCTTGATTTAGGGAGACCTTCTTATTGGTTCATTAGTTCCTTCAAATTGTCAAAGAAAGAGGTGATTAGGAGTCATATTACTTCGTTCTAGTTTGATTAGCATCTAAAGGAGCAATCTCATCACTATCGCGTTCAAAACGATGTGTACATCTCACACAAGTCTTGATTTAGGGAGACCTTCTTATTGGTTCATTAGTTCCTTCAAATTGTCGAAGAAAGAGGTGATTTAGGAGTTATATTACTTTGTTCTAGTTTGATTAGCATCTAAAGGAGCAATCTCATCACTATCGCGTTCAAAACGATGTGTACATCTCGCACAAGTCTTGATTTTGGGAGACCTTCTTATTGGTTCATTAGTTCCTTCAAATTGTCAAAGAAAGAGGTGATTAGAAGTCATATTACTTTGTTCTAGTTTGATTAGCATCAGAAGGAGCAATCTCATTACTATCGTGTTCAAAACGATGTGTACATCTCACACAAGTCTTGATTTTGGGAGACTTTCTTATTGGTTCATTAGTTCCTTCAAATTGTCAAAGAAAGAGGTGATTAGGAGTCATATTACTTTGTTCTAGTTTGATTAGCATCTAAAGGAGCAATCTCATCACTATCGCGTTCAAAACGATGTGTACATCTCACACAAGTCTCGATTTAGGGAGATCTTCTTATTGGTTCATTAGTTTCCTTCAAATTGTCAAAGAAAGAGGTGATTAGAAGTCATATTACTTCGTTCTAGTTTGATTAGCATCAGAAGGAGCAATCTCATTACTATCGCGTTCAAAACGATGTGTACATCTCACACAAGTCTCGATTTAGGGAGATCTTCTTATTGGTTCATTAGTTTCCTTCAAATTGTCAAAGAAAGAGGTGATTAGGAGTCATATTACTTCGTTCTAGTTTGATTAGCATCTAAAGGAGCAATCTCATCACTATCGCGTTCAAAACGATGTGTACATCTCACACAAGTCTTGATTTAGGGAGACCTTCGAATTGGTTCATTAGTTCCTTCAAATTGTCAAAGAAAGAGGTGATTAGGAGTCATATTACTTCGTTCTAGTTTGATTAGCATCTAAAGGAGCAATCTCATCACTATCGCGTTCAAAACGATGTGTACATCTCACACAAGTCTCGATTTAGGGAGATCTTCTTATTGGTTCATTAGTTTCCTTCAAATTGTCAAAGAAAGAGGTGATTAGGAGTCATATTACTTTGTTCTAGTTTGATTAGCATCTAAAGGAGCAATCTCATCACTATAGCGTTCAAAACGATGTGTACATCTCACACAAGTCTCGATTTAGGGAGATCTTCTTATTGGTTCATTAGTTTCCTTCAAATTGTCAAAGAAAGAGGTGATTAGAAGTCATATTACTTCGTTCTAGTTTGATTAGCATCAGAAGGAGCAATCTCATTACTATCGTGTTCAAAACGATGTGTACATCTCACACAAGTCTTGATTTTGGGAGACTTTCTTATTGGTTCATTAGTTCCTTCAAATTGTCAAAGAAAGAGGTGATTAGCAGTCATATTACTTCGTTCTAGTTTGATTAGCATCTAAAGGAGCAATCTCATCACTATCGCGTTCAAAACGATGTGTACATCTCACACAAGTCTCGATTTAGGGAGACCTTCGAATTGGTTCATTAGTTCCTTCAAATTGTCAAAGAAAGAGGTGATTAGGAGTCATATTACTTTGTTCTAGTTTGATTAGCATCTAAAGGAGCAATCTCATCACTATCGCGTTCAAAACGATGTGTACATCTCACGCAAGTCTCGATTTAGGGAGATCTTCTTATTGGTTCATTAGTTTCCTTCAAATTGTCAAAGAAAGAGGTGATTAGGAGTCATATTACTTTGTTCTAGTTTGATTAGCATCTAAAGGAGCAATCTCATCACTATCGCGTTCAAAACGATGTGTACATCTCACACAAGTCTCGATTTAGGGAGATCTTCTTATTGGTTCATTAGTTTCCTTCAAATTGTCAAAGAAAGAGGTGATTAGAAGTCATATTACTTCGTTCTAGTTTGATTACCATCAGAAGGAGCAATCTCATTACTATCGCGTTCAAAACGATGTGTACATCTCACACAAGTCTTGATTTTGGGAGACCTTCTTATTGGTTCATTAGTTTCCTTCAAATTGTCAAAGAAAGAGGTGATTAGGAGTCATATTACTTCGTTCTAGTTTGATTAGCATCTAAAGGAGCAATCTCATCACTATCGCGTTAAAAACGATGTGTACATCTCACACAAGTCTTGATTTAGGGAGACCTTCTTATTGGTTCATTAGTTCCTTCAAATTGTCAAAGAAAGAGGTGATTAGGAGTCATATTACTTCGTTCTAGTTTGATTAGCATCTAAAGGAGCAATCTCATCACTATCGCGTTCAAAACGATGTGTACATCTCACACAAGTCTCGATTTAGGGAGATCTTCTTATTGGTTCATTAGTTTCCTTCAAATTGTCAAAGAAAGAGGTGATTAGGAGTCATATTACTTTGTTCTAGTTTGATTATCATCTAAAGGAGCAATCTCATCACTATCGCGTTCAAAACAATGTGTACATCTCACACAAGTCTCGATTTAGGGAGATCTTCTTATTGGTTCATTAGTTTCCCTCAAATTATCAAAGAAAGAGGTGATTAGAAGTCATATTACTTCGTTCTAGTTTGATTAGCATCAGAAGGAGCAATCTCATTACTATCGTGTTCAAAACGATGTGTACATCTCACACAAGTCTTGATTTTGGGAGACTTTCTTATTGGTTCATTAGTTCCTTCAAATTGTCAAAGAAAGAGGTGATTAGGAGTCATATTACTTCGTTCTAGTTTGATTAGCATCTAAAGGAGCAATCTCATCACTATCGCGTTCAAAACGATGTGTACATCTCACACAAGTCTCGATTTAGGGAGACCTTCGAATTGGTTAATTAGTTCCTTCAAATTGTCAAAGAAAGAGGTGATTAGGAGTCATATTACTTTGTTCTAGTTTGATTAGCATCTAAAGGAGCAATCTCATCACTATCGCGTTCAAAACGATGTGTACATCTCACGCAAGTCTCGATTTAGGGAGATCTTCTTATTGGTTCATTAGTTTCCTTCAAATTGTCAAAGAAAGAGGCGATTAGGAGTCATATTACTTTGTTCTAGTTTGATTAGCATCTAAAGGAGCAATCTCATCACTATCACGTTCAAAACGATATGTACATCTCACACAAGTCTCGATTTAGGGAGATCTTCTTATTGGTTCATTAGTTTCCATCAAATTGTCAAAGAAAGAGGTGATTAGAAGTCATATTACTTCGTTCTAGTTTGATTACCATCAGAAGGAGCAATCTCATTACTATCGCGTTCAAAACGATGTGTACATCTCACACAAGTCTTGATTTTGGGAGACATTCTTATTGGTTCATTAGTTCCTTCAAATTGTCAAAGAAAGAGGTGATTAGGAGTCATATTACTTCGTTCTAGTTTGATTAGCATCAGAAGGAGCAATCTCATTACTATCGTGTTCAAAACGATGTGTACATCTGAAAGTAGTATGCACACAAGCCAATCATATTTGATATGATGTAGCATATACTTTGTAATCTTATTCATTTATTAATAAAGGAATTGATTTTCTTAATAGGCATTTTATATTATCTACATAGTGCTGTTATATTAAATGTGATAAACCCATAGTTTTGAGCAATGCTTTTAGAATCATGATGGTGATCATGCTAATGAGATCTAAATTCAAGATAGCTCACAAACTAAAATTGTTCCTAATCGTTGGATTACTAAATTGGGGATTAGTGAATCCGGATAGATTAGTACATACGTTGCTTGCTCTTATGAAGAGGATGATTGATCTCATAATCATTTGTGTGGAGACACTAAAGCAAGTATGTAGGTGCTTATTGGAGAATAAGTTCACTGAACGTGACTCGCTAAGGAATACCTAATGGAGTTTTACTCGCCTGTCAATAGGAATTCCTCTAGTGATAGTAGTACAAGTGATCCTTGGACTTGAGATCATCATAGTATCTTGTGTATGATGAGTTATACTTTGACATGTCCCTTAAGACCTTGTGGGTATGACAAAGGGTATGATTGGGTATAATTAGTTATACATGGAGATAGGTGAATGATCAACAAAGAATCTACCTCGTATAGTAAAAAGATGTGAATGTCCTATGTGATTCGATAAATGATAACTCAGTAGTCCTTGGCCAAGGCAGAATGAAATTAGAAAGGAGTTTCTAATTTGCATTAATTAGAGTTATGCATTTGGGAATCGAAATATATATAATTAAATAAAATAAGACTTGACAGTAAATCCATGTCTTATATTTAGTTGGGACATTGTATGGTAGAAGGATTGAATTGTACGGTAACTATTTACTCAAAGGTTCTTTTGTGATTAATGTTGAAATCTATATTATCTGGAAAGTCGTTGATCGCTAAGGGGGCTTACCCTTATTGTAGAATAAATATTATTTATTTAAATGAATTAAATAGTTTAATTTATTTATTTAAATAAGATTAGAATTGTTCTAATTGATTTATTCACAACCGGTTTAATATGGAGAACCTAAAGGGTCACACCGCAAAAGGAAAATATTTATTTAAGAAGTAAATGGCATAATTGTAATAATAAGTTAAGTGTATTTAATTTACTCTATGGAGATAGAATAAATTAAATAGCTTAATATTTATTATTTAATATTTTGGAAATATTAAATATAAATTAATAAGAGGAGTCTTATTATTATTATTATTACTTTTACTATTATTTAATTCCAAATAGATTGGGAATTAATTAATAGAAGTACTCTCCATGGATTCCTAATTGGATTAGGAGCATTATTAATTAAAGGAGTTTAATTATAATACAAACCCTAATCCTAAATAGTTTAGGGAAGGGCTATTCCTACATCTATAAATAAGAGGGGTCTTATCATAGATTGTGGTTACACACTCTTGCATTAGATTGTGGAGAGCAATTTCTATAGAGATAGAAACTAGGGTTTTGCCAAATACCCAACTTCTTGAATACTTGTTCTTCCTTGGTGGATCACCTCTAGAGGCCAAACACTTGGGTGGCTAACGTTGATCAAAGGAAGGAATCACACCGTAGCATTCGAGGAGAACACGAAGGACTAGGAGTTGAACTTGTACCCGAGGAAGCTTTGTTCTACGAGGGTATAATTCTTATTCTCTTTCTCTTTCGTTTATATCGTTAATTGAGCACATAGATTGATCTTGGTGATGGTTTGTATAAAATTTTAAAATCTGATTTTTTATCGCGCTTCCGCACTATTTATGTAATTTGATTGCATGTTCGCGTTATATACAAACCTAACAGTGGTATCAGAGCCTAATCTTGTGCTAATTATCGATATTGATGATTCCATGTATGCTTGATATGCGATTGGATCGAAATTTTTGGGCAGAATAAAATTTTTTCTGAATCAGCGACACGGCGCAGCTGCGCCGCCTCCAGTTCATTCTGGAGCGCAGCTGCGCCGAAACCCAGAATCGGTTTTTTCTGGGGAGCAGCGCAGCTGCGCCGTTGCCCAGTTCATTCTGGGCGCAGCTGCGCCGGTAAGCAGAATTTGAAAAATATTATTTTTCTTCAATTAAAATAAATAGTTTATTTAATTGATATAAGTTTAAAATAAAGAGTTTATTTTATCTGGAATAGGATTTCAGATTGCTAAAATTAAAGGAGTTTAATTTGGATTTGGTTTTTGATTAAAATAAAAGAGTTTATTTTGTTTCAAAAACTAAATATTAGCAAAACGTTTGCCCATTAATTGATATCAATGCATATATGGAATGGATTTATTATTCATGAGATGAATGTTATTTATTGATACATATAGAGATATGTATGATAATAAATAGGGATTGATTATGGACGATTGACCAATGTGTGATTGGATTTATTTTAGTGGATGCTTGAATGTATGGGTTTTTATAAATGGGGTCTGCGTACCTCGTCTTCTCTAATTTTTCTTAATGTAAATTCTATCTCCCTCCTATGTACTTCCCCTTGACTGCTGATCAAGGTTTCTATTTATTGTAAATAGCTTTTGTAATAGGACTAGTTAGAATTAATTTTTGAAGAATTGGAGACAAAGGAGCAAGGAGCGCTTGAAGACCCGTTTGTAATGGAGCCCGGGTTTAAATGTAATAGTTATATTTAAATTTATTCTTGCACCCTAGGTTTGACCTTTTGGTTCACTTGGTGGCTCTAGTGAACCAAACTAGAATAAAAGTCCATAATCAATCCGGGTAGAATATAGTATTCTATATGTGCATGCTTATTATATATATATTATATATTATCCAACATGCTTCGCATGTAAAATAATATGACGCGTATTTTATATATATATGTGCATGCGCGCTAAACAAGATGAGACTAATAATAATAAACCCCTCAAAGTATTATATTAAGTCCTAAGCGTTCAAAGATATTTGGAATATCGAACGTCGCCTTCTAGCATGGTAAAGCAATAGAGTATTAAAATGTTTAATATGAGTTTGTTGTGTCACCACAAGGCAAGTATTAAATATTTAAGATGTTGCTTTATCACATTTGATGCTTATAAATAGACTGAACGATGCTGTTTTGTTGTGTCACCACAAGGACAGTGTTTTTCTTTCGAATATATGGAAGTGCTAGGTTGGACTTAACTTGGATAATTTTTGATTCGGATGTGTCACCACTTGATCAACATAATCTAAGAGGCAAAATAAAAGGAGTTACATAGTGATGTAATTGACAATAGTTGTCTACCTATTTATTTATATATCGCTTGTTGTGTCACCACAAGGCTATATACATTTGAAATGGGATCCTTAATCTCACTAGCAAATCTTTAATTAGAATTGCCGAACTATATAATGAGGGTAATATAGTTTGATGAAAATAGTGGGAGATACCAATTTAAAATAAAGACCTAATTTATTTTGGTAATTAATTAAATGAATATATGCTAAAATGTTGTCTATTTCACATGCAGAATTTTAAAAATGTCAAACTCACTATCACTGCGTAGCATACTTGATGCTAACAAACTGACCGGAAAACCGAATTACACGGACTGGTTAAGGAATCTGAGAATTGTTCTCACTGCTGAAAAGATTTCTTATGTCCTAAATTTGCCAGTCCCTGCAAGTGTTGCAGAAACAGCCTCTGAGGAAGAGATTGCTACTTTTAGAAAGTGGCAAGATGATGCAATCTTGGCTCAATGCATCATGCTCGCATCCATGAGTAACGAGCTTCAGCGTCAGCATGAAACTATGGATGCTCCTACTATATTGCTGCACCTCAAAGAGTTGTATGGTGAGCAAAGTAGGACTGCTAGATATCAGATATCTAAGGAGCTCTTCCGATCTCGTATGACCGAGGGCACTGCTGTTGAGACTCATGTCCTTAAGATGATCAATCTGATTGAACAACTTGGACAACTTGGGTTCATGATGGATGGGGAGTTAAGCCAAGATTTGATCTTGCAGTCACTCCCGGACACCTTCTCACAATTTGTTGTGAATTTTCACATGAATAAGTTGGACGTCAGCTTGCCTGAGTTACTTAACATGCTGAAAACTGCTGAAGGTCACTTCTCATCCAACAAGAACCAAGTCTTACTAGTGGATGATTCTTCCAAGAAAAGGAAGAGGCCCAAGGTATCTTCTGAAAAGAAGAAAAACAAGAAGGCTAAGGGTAAGGCAAAGAAAAAGGATAATAATAAGAAACCTGATCCAGATAGCAAAGGAATTTGCTACCATTGCAATAAGCCGGGACATTGGAAGAGGAACTGCAAGGAGTATCTTGCGGGCCAACAGAAGCTTGGAGAAGCTTCGACTTCTGATCTAGGTTTGTTCATGATTGAAATTAATTTTTCTGAAAGTCAAAATTCTACTTGGGTATTGGATACCGGCTGTAGTTCTCACATATGTAATAATATGCAGGGACTAAGCAGAAATAGGAAGCTGAACAAAGATGAAGTTGTCCTACGAGTTGGAAATGGAGCAAAGGTTGCTGCATTGGCTATAGGGACTTATTGTTTAGCACTGCCTTCGGGCAAGTTCATTAGTTTAAATAACTGTTATTATGTTCCAACACTCATTAGAAACATTATTTCAATTTCTGTATTGGATATGGATGGTTTTGATATTATAATAAAGAACAACTGTTGTTCTATTTATAATAAAAATGTTTTATATGGTGTTGGCAATTTACTGAATGGACTTTACATACTTGACTTGCATGAAAATATACTTCAAATTGAACAAACTAAGAAAAGAAAAAGAGATGATGTTAATTATACCTTTATGTGGCACTGTAGACTCGGTCATATCAATGAAACAAGATTATCCAAGTTGCATAAAGATGGGCTTTTAGAGCTATCTGATTGCGAATCATATCCAACTTGTGAATCTTGTCTCATGGGTAAGATGACTAAATCCCCTTTTAGTGGAAAAGGAGAAAGAGTTACAGAGTTGTTAGCGTTGGTACACACAGACGTTTGTGGACCTATGACAACGAATGCACGAGGAGGATATTCTTATTTTATTACTTTCACTGATGATCATTCTAGATTTGGATATGTGTATTTAATGAAATACAAATCTGAATCGTTTGAAAAGTTCAAAGAATTCAAAAGTGAAGTAGAGAAACAAACTGGTAAGAGTATTAAGATTCTTCGAATCGGATCGAGGAGGGGAATACTTGACCAATGAGTTTCTCAATTGTCTCAAAGAAAATGGTATAAATCTCACAATGGACTCCACCAGGGACGCCACAGTTTGAATGGTGTATCTGAAAGGAGAAATCGAACATTGTTGGACATGGTTTCGATCCATAATGAGCTTTACCGACCTTCCAGTATCCTTCTGGGGTTATGCCCTAGAATCGACTGCATACCTACTTAACAAGGTACCTACCAAATCCGTCCCAAAGACTCCATATGAGATATGGACAGGGAGGAAACCAAATCTTAAGCATGTTAAGACTTGGGGTTGTCCAGCTTATGTCAAAAGGTTTGAGCATGATAAGCTGAAGACTAGATCCGACAAATGTAGATTCGTGGGATACCCTAAAGAAACATCAGGGTATTATTTCTATCATCCTACTGATCAAAAGGTGTTTGTAGCAAAACACGCTGCCTTCTTGGAAAAGGAGTTTATCCTCGAAGGGGTCAGTGGGAGTAAGATATATCTTGAAGAAGTTCAAGAACCATAAAATACTACGGATCAAAGTCAGGTACCTGACCAAGTAGAAGAACCTACTGTACCACTACCTATTCGTAAATCTGGAAGAGTACCGAAGATACCTGAGAGGTATGGATTCATCATAGAGGATGATGATGAGGTACGCATCATAGAAGATGATGATCCATTGACTTACGAAGAGGCTATGAGTAGTGATGACTCAGAGAAATGGCTAGGAGCCATGAAATCCGAGATGGACTCCATGTATGAAAACCAAGTATGGACTTTGGTTTCACCACCTGAGGGCATTAAGCCTATTGGGTGTAAATGGGTCTTTAAGAGAAAGACTGGAGCAGATGGCAAGGTAGAGACCTATAAGGCCCGACTGGTTGCAAAAGGTTTCAAAACAAAGACAAGGAGTTGACTATGATGAAACCTTCTCACCAGTAGCTATGCTCAAGTCCATTCGGATTTTGCTTGCAATTGCAGCTTATTATGACTACGAGATCTGGCAAATGGACGTGAAAACGGCCTTCCTCAATGGAGAGCTTGAGGAGAATGTATATATGATACAGCCAGAGGGTTTTGTTTCAACGGTTGGAACAAACCAAGTCTGTAAGCTACAACGATCCATTTATGGATTGAAGCAAGCTTCTCGAAGGTGGAACATCCGTTTTTGATGAGATAATCAAAAGGTTTGATTTTATCAAGAACGAGGATGAACCATGTGTGTACAAGAAGGTTAGTGGGAGCGCTATATCATTCCTTGTATTATATGTTGATGATATATTACTGATAGGGAATGATGTTCCTATGCTACAGTCGATCAAAATTTGGTTATCTAAACACTTCTCCATGAAGGACTTGGGTGAGGCATCCTATATTTTGGGGATAAAGATCTATAGAGATAGATCTAAAAGGATGCTGGGCTTGACCCAAGGAAAGTACATTGACTCGATGCTAAAGAAGTTTAGCATGGAAGATTCCAAGAGAGGTCTCATGCCGATGAGCCATGGAATACATCTCTCCAAGAAACAGGCCCCAAAGACACCTGAGGAGAGAGACCGTATGAGTAAGATTCCTTATGCTTCCGCAATAGGATCTATCATGTACGGTATGATATGTACTAGACCAGATGTCGCTCATGCACTTAGTGTAACCAGCAGATATCAGTCGAATCCAGGAGAAGAGCACTGGAAGGCAGTGAAAAACATCCTAAAGTACTTGAGAAGAACTAAGGATGTATTTCTTGTCTACGGTGGGTCTGAATTGAAACTAGAGGGCTATACAGACTCAAGTTTTCAAACGGACTAAGATGAACAGTAAATCCGTTTTAGGGTACGTGTTTACCTTAAACGGTGGCGCAGTGAGTTGGAAGAGTTCCAAGCAGCAAACAGTTGCTGATTCGGTGACAGAGGCAGAGTACATAGCTGCAAGTGAAGCTGCAAAGGAAGCTGTTTGGAATGAAGAAGTTCATAACTGAACTTGGAGTGGTTCCTAGCATTAGAGGAGCAGTACCTTTATTCTGTGACAACAACGGAGCTGTTGCGCAGGCTAAGGAACCCAGGTCTCATCAGAAATCCAAACACGTGTTGCGGCGGTTTTCATTTGATTAGAGAGATCATTGAAAGAGGAGATGTCACCCTGGAGCGTGTGGACTCTCAAGACAACATTGCAGATCCATTTACTAAAGCTTTAACACAACAGCAGTTTGATCGTCACTTAGAGAAGATGGGTATTAGATACCATGGCGATTGGCTTTAGTGCAAGTGGGAGATTGAAAGTAGTATGCACACAAGCCAATCATATTTGATATGATGTAGCATATACTTTGTAATCTTATTCATTTATTAATAAAGGAATTGATTTTCTTAAAAGGCATTTTATATTATCTACATAGTGCTGTTATAATTAAATGTGATAAACCCATAGTTTTGAGCAATGCTTTTAGAATCATGATGGTGATCATGCTAATGAGATCTAAATTCAAGATAGCTCACAAACTAAAATTGTTCCTAATCGTTGGATTACTAAATTGGGGATTAGTGAATCCGGATAGATTAGTACATACGTTGCTTGCTCTTATGAAGAGGATGATTGATCTCATAATCATTTGTGTGGAGACACTAAAGCAAGTATGTAGGTGCTTATTGGAGAATAAGTTCACTGAACGTGACTCGCTAAGGAATACCTAATGGAGTTTTACTCGCCTGTGAATAGGAATTCCTCTAGTGATAGTAGTACAAGTGATCCTTGGACTTGAGATCATCATAGTATCTTGTGGATGATGAGTTATACTTTGACATGTCCCTTAAGACCTTGTGGGTATGACAAAGGGTATGATTGGGTATAATTAGTTATACATGGAGATAGGTGAATGATCAACAAAGAATCTACCTCGTCTAGTAAAAGATGTGAATGTCCTATGTGATTCGATAAATGATAACTCAGTAGTCCTTGGCCAAGGCAGAATGAAATTAGAAAGGAGTTTCTAATTTGCATTAATTAGAGTTATGCATTTGGGAATCGAAATATATATAATTAAATAAAATAAGACTTGACAGTAAATCCATGTCTTATATTTAGTTGGGACATTGTATGGTAGAAGGATTGAATTGTACGGTAACTATTTACTCAAAGGTTCTTTTGTGATTAATGTTGAAATCTATATTATCTGGAAAGTCGTTGATCGCTAAGGGGGCTTACCCTTTATTGTAGAATAAATATTATTTATTTAAATGAATTAAATAGTTTAATTTATTTATTTAAATAAGATTAGAATTGTTCTAATTGATTTATTCACAACCGGTTTAATATGGAGAACCTAAAGGGTCACACCGCAAAAGGAAAATATTTATTTAAGAAGTAAATGGCATAATTGTAATAATAAGTTAAGTGTATTTAATTTACTCTATGGAGATAGAATAAATTAAATAGCTTAATATTTATTATTTAATATTTTGGAAATATTAAATATAAATTAATAAGAGGAGTCTTATTATTATTATTATTACTTTTACTATTATTTAATTCCAAATAGATTGGGAATTAATTAATAGAAGTACTCTCCATGGATTCCTAATTGGATTAGGAGCATTATTAATTAAAGGAGTTTAATTATAATACAAACCCTAATCCTAAATAGTTTAGGGAAGGGCTATTCCTACATCTATAAATAAGAGGGGTCTTATCATAGATTGTGGTTACACACTCTTGCATTAGATTGTGGAGAGCAATTTCTATAGAGATAGAAACTAGGGTTTTGCCAAATACCCAACTTCTTGAATACTTGTTCTTCCTTGGTGGATCACCTCTAGAGGCCAAACACTTGGGTGGCTAACGTTGATCAAAGGAAGGAATCACACCGTAGCATTCGAGGAGAACACGAAGGACTAGGAGTTGAACTTGTACCCGAGGAAGCTTTGTTCTACGAGGGTATAATTCTTATTCTCTTTCTCTTTCGTTTATATCGTTAATTGAGCACATAGATTGATCTTGGTGATGGTTTGTATAAAATTTTAAAATCTGATTTTATCGCGCTTCCGCACTATTTATGTAATTTGATTGCATGTTCGCGTTATATACAAACCTAACAACATCTCACACAAGTATTGATTTTGGGAGACCTTCGAATTGGTTCATTAGTTCCTTCAAATTGTCAAAGAAAGAGGTGATTAGGAGTCATATTACTTTGTTCTAGTTTGATTAGGATCTAAAGGAGCAATCTCATCACTATCGCGTTCAAAACGATGTGTACATCTCACACAAGTCTCGATTTAGGGAGATCTTCTTATTGGTTCATTAGTTTCCTTCAAATTGTCAAAGAAAGAGGTGATTAGAAGTCATATTACTTCGTTCTAGTTTGATTAGCATCAGAAGGAGCAATCTCATTACTATCGTGTTCAAAACGATGTGTACATCTCACACAAGTATTGATTTAGGGAGACCTTCGAATTGGTTCATTAGTTCCTTCAAATTGTCAAAGAAAGAGGCGATTAGGAGTCATATTACTTTGTTCTAGTTTGATTAGCATCTAAAGGAGCAATCTCAACACTATCGCGTTCAAAACGATGTGTACATCTCACACAACTCTTGATTTAGGGAGACCTTCGAATTGGTTCATTAGTTCCTTCAAATTGTCAAAGAAAGAGGTGATTAGAAGTCATATTACTTCGTTCTAGTTTGATTACCATCAGAAGGTGCAATCTCATTACTATCGCGTTCAAAACGATGTGTACATCTCACACAAGTCTTGATTTTGGGAGACCTTCTTATTGGTTCATTAGTTTCCTTTAAATTGCCAAAGAAAGAGGTGATTAGGAGTCATATTACTTCGTTCTAGTTTGATTAGCATCTAAAGGAGCAATCTCATCACTATCGCGTTAAAAACAATGTGTACATCTCACACAAGTCTTGATTTAGGGAGACCATCGAATTGGTTCATTAGTTCCTTCAAATTGTCAAAGAAAGAGGTGATTAGGAGTCATATTACTTTGTTCTAGTTTGATTATCATCTAAAGGAGCAATCTCATCACTATCGCGTTCAAAACAATGTGTACATCTCACACAAGTCTCGATTTAGGGAGATCTTCTTATTGGTTCATTAGTTTCCCTCAAATTATCAAAGAAAGAGGTGATTACAAGTCATATTACTTCTTTCTAGTTTGATTAGCATCAGGAGGAGCAATCTCATTACTATCGTGTTCAAAACGATGTGTACATCTCACACAAGTCTTGATTTTGGGAGACTTTCTTATTGGTTCATTAGTTCCTTCAAATTGTCAAAGAAAGAGGTGATTAGGAGTCATATTACTTCGTTCTAGTTTGATTAGCATCTAAAAGGAGCAATCTCATCACTATCGCGTTCAAAACGATGTGTACATCTCACACAAGTCTTGATTTAGGGAGACCTTCTTATTGGTTCATTAGTTCCTTCAAATTGTCAAAGAAAGAGGTGATTAGGAGTCATATTACTTTGTTCTAGTTTGATTAGCATCTAAAGGAGCAATCTCATCACTATCGCGTTCAAAACAATGTGTACATCTCACACAAGTCTCAATTTAGGGAGACCTATGGTGAGGACATCCATAATCCAGAAACCCATGACACAACCAGAGAAAACCCATTGCAATGGCCACTTGGACCCGTTACTAGAGCTCGAGCTAAAACCTTTAAAGACGGACTTAACGGGATGATTCGTGAACTATGGAACGAAGTTGGATCAAGTATAGAAGTTATGGAGGTGGAGTCCAAACGTATGAAACCTGTAAACATGTTACGAATGGACGTGGCAATCAAAACGAGGAAAGAAAACAGTTTGCATGGTACAGGCTAGCTCGCCCCGGCGAGGTTTTCCAGGACAATTTTCTCGCCCCGGCGTGGTTTTTCCACGCCAAATCTCTCGCCCCAGCGAGAGGCTCGCCCCGACGAGAATTTCCAGCACATTTCTCTCACCCCGACGAGAACCTCCTGGATGCAATTTGTCATTTTTTGGCTCTCTTGATTTTTGAATCTTCTTTCACCCAAAACATGATATCAGTATTTAGGATCAATTACATGTGTTCTGATTGCTATATTTCAACATTTGTGAGCTTGTATTTCAACAAGTGTGTGCTTCTAGAAGCTTCTAGTTTGTTTCTAAAACTAGTATAAATAGGTGCTATTGTAAACTTGAATTCATAACCAATTTTCAGATTATCAATATTATTGTGAGTTTGTTTCTCTACTTGTGGTTCTTTGAAGAATTCCTAAGTGTTCCTTAGTTCTCTTTAGAGATTCATATCCGACTTATCATACAACCAATCATAGTTGTGTGTGGCGTCTTCTACCGCATCAATCGTCAATTGTACCAAGATTACTGCTTCAACATAAGCGAGGGGTCGAGGTGTCGTTGGTGTCCATCCTACGCAAACTTCCTAAGCAAGCAATTGTACCAAGATTACCGTCTATATATAGGCGAGGGGTTAAGGTGTTGCAAGCTATCCATCCTATCAACTTTTTGGAAACGATCCGGGCGACGACCACCTCACGCAAGCGTGCCGTGGAGTCTATCATTTGGTATCAAAGCTAAGTTTCCTATCAAGTTACTTATCTTTACTTTTATTGTTGAAATATAGTCAAAAAAAAAACTGCATAAAATATATAGCAGAAAATTTGTATTGTTGAATTGCTATCATCGGGATTTTCATTTGCAAGAATCATATTTGGCGTTTGGAAGTCTTGTGGAGAATCGTACTTTCTATATTGTATTCTTGATAAGTTATTATTGGATTGTAATTAGGGAATTGAGGTAATATTTGTGAGAATTCAAAAAGAACCTATTAGAGAGAACTACGAGCGGAAAAAGGCAAAAGTAGTAAGTTTAATTGAGGGTAAAAGCCTAATTGTGTGATACACGAGCGTTTCCTATTTGTGTGGTATATTGTTTGAGTGAAACACGCAAGGGAGTGGTGAGAAACTTGTTTTCTACTAATCTTTATTTTGCAGGAAATATGTCTAACACAAGAGATAAGACAATTGAAAATGAACCTTCTACATCGAATTTTGACCCAAAACTCATGATGGAGGCTATGATGAAAGAATTTTCTAGACAATTGGGGATGGCTATGGAACAAGTGCATGATCGCATCGATCAATTGAGTGACACTCAAGGGGAACGAACTCAAATCCCTCCGGGTGGGCGCCCAAAAGGAAAGACCCAACAAAAGGAAGCAAGGCTAGAGGAGACAAACTACTATGATGAGAGGTTTAGTGAGGAAGAGGATCGAGAAACTGACTTTATCCCTAGGAGACATTGTGCAAAGGATAGAGGCGGCCGAAATCGAGAGGACAACAATCTCGATAGCATCAAAATGAAAATTCCCACATTCCAAGGCAGAAGTGACCCCGAGGCATATCTAGAATGGGAGAAGAAAATGGAGTGGATCTTTGACTGTCACAACTACTCGGATCTCAAGAAAGTTAGAATTGCAGCTACCGAATTTTTAGACTATGCAGTTACTTGGTGGGATCAATTAATGACCAGCCGAAGGAGGTGTAGAGAACGTCCAATAGAGACTTGGGCAGAAATGAAAGCTGTAATGAAAAAGAGGTTTGTCCCAAGCCATTACTATCGAGATCTGTTTCGAAACTTACAAAATTTGAGACAGGGAAGCAAGAGTGTGGAGGACTACTTCAAGGAGATGGAGATGCTAATGTCTAGAGCTGACATCGACGAGGATAATGAGGCAACCATGGCCCGATTTTCAGCAGGTTTAAATTGGAATATTGCAGATTTGGTGGAGCGTCAACATTATGTGGTATTGGAAGACATGGTGCACATGGCTATCAAAATAGAGAAGCAACTTAAGAGGAGAGGTGGCCAGCGAACAAATCCTACCACAGGTTCCTCATGGAAATCCAATAATGTGAAGCGTGAGGAAAAACCAACTGTGTTCAAACCAAAGCCAGAAATCAAGCAAGGAGCGGCTACTCAAGTAGTACAAGGTAAAACTAATACACCTTCTACTAGTCGTACTCGAGATATTGTATGCTTTAAATGTCAAGGCAGGGGACATATTGCAAATTAATGCCCAAATCAAAGAACTATGTTATTGCGTGACAATGGGGATTTGGAGACCGAGGAAGAAGATAGTGACCATGACTCTATGCAATCATTGGAGGAAGATAGAGAGGTTGCTATGCATGGCGAAGTGTTGGTTACACGGAGAATGCTTAGTACACAGGTAAAAGAAGAAAACAACGAGCAAAGAGAGAATCTATTTCATACTAGATGCATGGTAAACGGTAAGATCTGTTGTGTTGTAATTGATGGTGGGAGTTGTACAAATGTGGCAAGCATCACAATGGTGGAGAAATTGGGACTTACAACATCCAAACATCCTCACCCATACCGATTGCAGTGGCTCAATGACAGCGGCGACATTAAAGTTACCAAGCAAGTATCAGTGCCGTTTACAATTGGGAAGTATGTTGATGAGATCCTTTGTGATGTAGTTCCTATGCAGGCAGGTCATTTACTACTTGGAAGACCTTGGCAGTTCGATCGGCGAGTAAAACACGACGGTTTTACTAATGAGTACTCCTTTGTTCACAATCAAAGAAAAGTTACCTTGTGTCCTATGTCACCAAAACAAGTGCATGAGGATCAAATACACTTGCAGAGAGATCATGAAAAGAAAACAAAAGAGAGAGAAAAAAAGAAAGAAGAGAGAAAAACAAATATTTTTGCAAAAAGGAGTGATGTAAGGTGAGCTTTGGATTGTAAAAAACCAATGATTATACTTCGGTATAAGGAGGCACTTTTAAATACTAACTCTAATAATCCTTCTTTACCTAGTGTTGTTTCTGCTCTTTTACAGGATTATCAGGATGTATTTCTCGAGGAACTTCCACAAAGATTACCACCAATTTGGGGAATTGAGCATCAAATTGACTTTGTCCCAGACACGACCATACCAAATCGCCCGGCATACCGAAGCAATCCCGAGGAAACAAAGGAATTGCAAAGGCAAGTTGACGAGCTAATGGACAAAGGTTTTGTGAGGGAAAGCATGAGTCCATGTACGGTTCCAGTTATTTTAGTACCTAAGAAAGATGGAAAGTGGCGTATGTGCATTGATTGTCGAGCGGTAAATAACATCACGGTAAAATATCGGCATCCCATTCCTAGGTTAGATGACATGTTAGATGAATTGCATGGATCTTGTGTGTTTTCTAAAATTGATTTAAAGAGTGGCTATCATTAGATTAGAATGCATGAAGGAGATGAATGGAAAACTGCTTTTAAAACAAAATATGGGTTATATGAGTGGTTAGTATTACCTTTTGGTTTACCTAATGCTCCTAGCACGTTCATGAGATTAATGAACCATGTTTTTCGTTCCTTCATTGGGAAATTTGTAGTTGTCTACTTTGATGATATCTTGATCTACAGTAAGGATTTAGGTGAGCATGCATTGCATATAAAATATGTCCTAGATGTGCTTCGAAAGGAAAAATTATATGCTAATATGGATAAAATGGCCACATTTTGTACGGATCGAGTTGTGTTTTCTTGGCTTTGTTGTCAGTGGTGCAGGGACTGCAAGTTTGACGAAGAGAAAATAAGGGCAATCCGAGAATGGCCAACTCCTACGAATGTTAGTCAAGTTCGTAGCTTTCATGGACTCGCGAGTTTCTATAGACGGTTTGTAAAGAATTTCAGCGAAGTCACAGCCTCACTCACCGAAGTAATCAAAAAGAGTGTAGGATTCAAGTGGGGTGATGCACAGGAAAAAGCGTTTAATTTGATTAAAGAAAAATTAACTAACGCTCCTTTACTTGTATTGCCTAATTTCACTAAAACCTTTGAAATTGAATGTGATGCTTTAGGTTTAGGCATTGGAGCTGTATTGATGCAAGAAGGAAAGCCAGTGGCATATTTCAGTGAAAAATTGAGTGGAGCAGCTTTGAACTATCCTACCTATGACAAGGAGTTATATGCCTTAGTTCGATCATTGGAGACTTGGCAACATTACCTGTGGCCTAAGGAATTTGTGATTCACACGGATCATGAGTCATTGAAATATTTGAAAGGCCAACACAAGTTGAACAAGAGACATGCACGATGGATGGAGTTCATCGAAACATTCCCATATGTCATTCGGTATAAGCAAGGTAAGGCGAATGTCGTTGCCGATGCTCTTTCGCGAATGTATGTGTTGTTAAATACTCTTGAAACAAAACTACTTGGTTTTGAACAAATCAAAGAATTATATGATAATGACCATGATTTCTGTGAAGAGTTTAAAAATTGTGAAAAGAATGTTGTGGGTAAGTACTTCAAGATGGATGGATTCTTTTTTCGTGAGAACCGGTTATGTATACATGCTTGTTCTTTGCGTGAGTTATTGGTTCGAGAATCACATGGAAGGTGGTTTTGATGGGACATTTTGGTGTTGATAAGACCTTATCTGTGATAAAAAGAACATTTCTATTGGCCTCATATGAAACGAGATGTGGAAAAGAATTTGTGATAGATGCATTACATGTCGTCAAGCTAAATCTCGTGTTCAAACCCCATGGGTTATACACAACCATTGCCTATTTCGAGTGAACCTTGGATTGACTTGTCTATGGACTTTGTATTGGGTTTACCTAAATCTAAGCATGGTCATGATTCTATATTTGTGGTTGTGGACAGGTTTTCAAAAATGGCAACACTTTATCCCATGCCAACAAGACTGATAATGCATCCCATATTGCTGGATTTATTCTTTAGAGAAAATTGTGCGTACTGCATGGCATGCCCCGAACAATTGTTTCGGATAGAGATGCTAAGTTCTTGAGCTATTTTTGGAAAACTTTGTTGGTGTAAACTAGGAACTAAACTGATGTTTTTTCAACTACTTGTCATCCACAAACTGACGGTCAAACGGAAGTAGTAAAATAGGACTATATCTGCTTTATTGAGGGCTATCATTAAAAAGAATATTAAGCTTTGGGAAGAGTGTCTACCACATGTTGAGTTTGCTTATAATAGGTCTGTTCACTCTGCTACTAAATTCTCACCTTTCGAAATTTGTGTATGGTTTGAAAATCCCTTTAACACCCTTAGAGGATTTGTCACCATTACCTGTTTCCGAGTATACTAACATGGATGGCAAAAACAAAGTTGATTTTGTTAAGCAGATACATGAGAAGACAAGACTCAACATTGAGAAGAAGACGGATCAATATGCCAAACCAGGCCCAACAAGGGTCGGCGTCAAGTAATCTTCGAACTCGGGGATTGGGTATGGCTACACATGCGTAAGGAAAGATTTCCTGCTCAAAGGCGTTCGAAACTACTCCCGAGAGGAGATGGACCATTTGAAGTGCTTGAACGCATTAACAACAATGCGTACAAATTGGACTTACCCGGTGAGTATACTGTTAGTGCAACTTTCAATGTTTCTGATCTAAGCCCGTTTGATGTAGGTGAAGATTTGAGGACAAATCCTTTTCAAGAGGAGAGGTATGATGAGGACATCCATAATCCAGAAACCCATGACACAACCAGAGAAGACCCATTGCAATTGCCACTTGGACCCGTTACTAGAGCTCGAGCTAAAACATTCAAAGACGGACTTAACGGGATGATCCGTGAACTATGGAATGAAGTTGGATCAAGTATAGAAGTTATGGAGGTGGAGTCCAAACGTATGAAACCTGTAAACATGTTACGAATGGACGTGGCAATCAAAACGAGGAAAGAAAACAGTTTGCATGGCACAGGCTAGCTCGCCCCGGCGAGGTTTTCCAGGCCAATTTTCTCGCCTCGGCGAGAGCTCGCCCCGGCGAGGTTTTTCCACACTAAATCTCTCGTCCCGGCGAGAATTTCCAGCACATTTCTCTCGCCCCGGCGAGAACCTCCTGGATGCAATTTGTCATTTTTTGACTCTCTTGATTTTCGAACCTTCTTTCACCCAAAACATGATATCAATATTTAGGATCAATTACATGTGTTCTGATAGCTATATTTCAACATTTGAGAGCTTGTAATTCAACAAGTGTGTGCTTCTATAAGCTTCTAGTTTGTTTCTAAAACTAGTATAAATAGGTGCTATTGTAAACTAGAATTCATAACCCATTTTCAGATTATCAATATTATTGAGAGTTTGTTTCTCTACTTGTGGTTCTTTGAAGAATTTCTAAGTGTTCCTTAGTTTCTCTATAGAGATTCATATCCGACTTATCATACAGCCAATCATAGTTGTGTGTGGCGTCTTCTACCGCATCAATCGTCGATTGTACCAAGATTACCGCTTCAACATAAGCGAGGGGTCGAGGTGTCGTTGGTGTCCATCCTACGCAAACTTCCTAAGCAAGCAATTGTACCAAGATTATCGTCTATATATAGGCTAGGGGTTAAGGTTTTGCAAGCTATCCATCCTATCAACTTGTTGGAAACGATCCGGGCGACGACCACATCACGCAAGCGTGCCATGGAGTCTATCAACCTTCTTATTGTTTCGTTAGTTTCTTTCAAATTGTCAAAGAAAGAGGTGATTAGAAGTCATATTACTTCGTTCTAGTTTGATTAGCATCAGAAGGAGCAATCTCATTACTATCGCGTTCAAAATGATGTGTACATCTCACACAAGTCTCGATTTAGGGAGACCTTCGAATTGGTTCATTAGTTCCTTCAAATTGTCAAACAAAGAGGTGATTAGGAGTCATATTACTTTGTTCTAGTTTGATTAGCATCTAAAGGAGCAATCTAATCACTATCGCGTTCAAAACGATGTGTACATCTCACACAAGTCTCGATTTAGGGAGATCTTCTTATTGGTTCATTAGTTTCCTTCAAATTGTCAAAGAAAGAGGTGATTAGAAGTCATATTACTTTGTTCTAGTTTGATTAGCATCAGAAGGAGCAATCTCATTACTATCGCGTTCAAAACGATGTGTACATCTCACACAAGTCTTGATTTTGGGAGACCTTCTTATTGGTTCATTAGTTCCTTCAAATTGTCAAAGAAAGAGGTGATTAGGAGTCATATTACTTCGTTCTAGTTTGATTAGAATCTAAAGGAGCAATCTCATCACTATCGCGTTCAAAACGATGTGTACATCTCACACAAGTCTCGATTTAGGGAGATCTTCTTATTGGTTCATTAGTTTCCTTCAAATTGTCAAAGAAAGAGGTGATTAGAAGTCATATTACTTCGTTCTAGTTTGATTAGCATCAGAAGGAGCAATCTCATTACTATCGCGTTCAAAACGATGTGTACATCTCACACGAGTCTTGATTTTGGGAGACCTTCTTATTGGTTCATTAGTTCTTTCAAATTGTCAAAGAAAGAGGTGATTAGAAGTCATATTATTTCGTTCTAGTTTGATTAGCATCTAAAGGAGCAATATCATCACTATCGCGTTCAAAACGATGTGTACATCTCACAAAAGTCTCGATTTAGGGAGACCTTTTTATTGGTTCATTAGTTTCCTTCAAATTGTCAAAGAAAGAGGTGATTAGGAGTCATATTACTACGTTCTAGTTTGATTAGCATCTAAAGGAGGAATCTCATCCCTTCGGCGTTCAAAACGATGTGTACATCTCACACAAGTCTCGAATTAGGGAAGCCTTCTTATTGTTTCGTTAGTTTCCTTCAAATTGTCAAAGAAAGAGGTGATTAGGAGTCATATTACTTCGTTCTAGTTTGATTAGCATCTAAAGGAGCAATCTCATCACTATCGCGTTCAAAACGATGTGTACATCTCACACAAGTCTCGATTTAGGGAGACCTTCGAATTGGTTCATTAGTTCCTTCAAATTGTCAAAGAAAGAGGCGATTAGGAGTCATATTACTTTGTTCTAGTTTGATTAGCATCTAAAGGAGCAATCTCATCACTATCGCGTTCAAAACGATATGTACATCTCACACAAGTCTCGATTTAGGGAGATCTTCTTATTGGTTCATTAGTTTCCTTCAAATTGTCAAAGAAAGAGGTGATTAGAAGTCATATTACTTCGTTCTAGTTTGATTAGCATCAGAAGGAGCAATCTCATTACTATCGCGTTCAAAACGATGTGTACATCTCACACAAGTCTTGATTTTGGGAGACCTTCTTATTGGTTCATTAGTTCCTTCAAATTGTCAAAGAAAGAGGTGATTAGGAGTCATATTACTTCGTTCTAGTTTGATTAGCATCTAAAGGAGCAATCTCATCACTATCGCGTTCAAAACGATGTGTACATCTCACACAAGTCTCGATTTAGGGAGATTTTCTTATTGGTTCATTAGTTTCCTTCAAATTGTCAAAGAAAGAGGTGATTAGAAGTCATATTACTTCGTTCTAGTTTGATTAGCATCAGAAGGAGCAATCTCATTAGTATCGTGTTCAAAACGATGTGTACATCTCACACAAGTATTGATTTAGGGAGACCTTCGAATTGGTTCATTTAGTTTCCTTCAAAATTGTCAAAGAAAGAGGTGGATTAGGAGTCATATTACTTTGTTCTAGTTTGATTAGCATCTAAAGGAGCAATCTCAACACTATCGCGTTCAAAAACGATGTGTACATCTCACACAAGTCTCGATTTAGGGAGACCTTCGAATTGGTTCATTAGTTCATTCAAATTGTCAAAGAAAGAGGTGATTAGGAGTCATATTACTTCGTTCTAGTTTGATTAGCATCTAAAGGAGCAATCTCATTACTATCGCGTTTAAAACGATGTGTACATCTCACACAAGTCTCGATTTATGGAGACCTTCTTATTGGTTCATTAGTTTCCTTCAAATTGTCAAAAAAAGAGATGATTAGAAGTCATATTACTTCGTTCTAGTTTGATTAGCATCAGAAGGTGCAATCTCATTACTATTGCGTTCAAAACGATGTGTACATCTCACACAAGTCTCGATTTAGGGAGATCTTCTTATTGGTTCATTAGTTCCTTCGAATTGTCAAAGAAAGAGGTGATTAGGAGGTCATATTGACTATCGTTCTAGTTTGGATTATGGCATCTAAAGGGAGCAATCTCAGCACTAATCCGCGGGTTCAAAACGATGTGTAACAATCTTGCACACAAAGTCTCGATTTAGGAGATCTTCTTATGTGGTTTCCATTAGTTTTCCTTTCATAATTGTCAAAGAGAAAGAGGTGGATTGAGAATTCCATATTACTTGCGGTTGCTAAGGTATGGATTAGCATCAGAAGGAGCAATCTCATTACTATCGTGTTTCAAAACGATGTGTGACATCTCACCATCAAGAATTGATATTAGTAGGAGAGCCTTCGAATTGGTTCATTAGTGTTTCCTGCAAATGTGTCAAAAGGTAAAGAGGTGATTAGAGTGAGGTCCAATATTACTTATGTTCTAGTCTATGATTAAGCAGTCTAAAGGGAGCAATCACAGACACTATCCGGCGTTGCAAAACGATGTGTTACATCTCACACAAACTCTTGATGTAGGGAGACCTTCGAA